>CATIWJ010111721.1:0-11572 GCA_949640765.1 Croton laevigatus
AAGAGAAAATAAGAAGAACTTCCTGTGACATCTTCTCCCAAACAGAAATTGCTAGTGGACATTCAAAAACCAAATGCTTAAAGGAATCCAAGAAAGAATCACATACCTTACAAACATCATCAATCATCGCAACTCTAACCAAAAGATTTGAAGCATTTGGAATGATATTATGTACTACTTTCCAGAGGAAGACTTTCACTTGAGGACTAGATTTAGACGTCCAAATAACTTTCCATGTATCATACCTTACATCCCGATCATGGGTGTTTTTACCAAAAACTGAGCGAGCCATATAATAAGCTGACTTAACCGTGAAAGAACCTATTGGTGAGTCTTCCCGTACATCCTGATTACAATATTTGGAGATAGGAACATTAATAATAGCAGTTGTTGTAACCCTATCAAAGGTGTTAGAGAAATCCAGGCGAAAAAGACCAAGAAATAAATCACCTATAACATGGCTAGATAAGAGAGAACCAGAAGAATAAACCTAGGTGAAAATCAACAGAAGAAAAGTAACCCAAGATTAAGAATCAACCCCCAACAGCGAAAGGAGGAAAGAGAAAAAAAAAGAAGAAACGGGAAAGAAATTAAATGCACGGCTGCAGGGATGTGTACAAAGACAAGAATATTCACTAGTCATTAAGAGGAAAGACCTGGGAAAAGTCTGTTAATATTACTTTAAATTATACTATATTATGAAATGTTGTTTTTATTGTAAAATCAATTAATGAATTTATAATACAAAATTTAAATTATAATAAAATGACAACAAATCAATTCAAATGATGTTTAAAATAAATAAATAAATATTATTTTAGTAGTTCATAATTAAAGTTCTATACTGAATAATTATTTTATAATATTAATATTTAAGTTAAATAATATAATAGTTTATTCTATAACTAATTAATGAAATATTTTATTTTATAATTTATTATCTTAGTATTAGAATTAGAATAAAATAATAGTAAATAAAATTTAAATTACATTCTATTAAAAATATTATTCTAATATTTTTTAAAATTTAAATGGCATTTTATTAAGAAAATATTATTTAAATTATATTTATTAGAGATAAAAAAATATTTCACAGATAATAGTAATTTCAATTTAATATAAAATATAGTCTATCAAAATTAAAATACATTTAAACAATAAAAATGTTGTATAAATTTATTATAGAACTATTAATTAATTAATTTATCTTTTTTTTTTTAACTTATCCTAATGACTTATATAACAATAGAAAAACATGAGTGTACACTCATATATAATGGTATACAATATATGAAGAAAAATTTTTGTTCATGCTAAATTTGTCTAATTTTTAATATGTTATGGTATATAATATTTTAAACTTACAACTCATATAATAAACTTTTAATTATCTTCATATGTCTCTTTAAATTTAAATTTTATCATTTATTTTGTAAGATTGTAAATACACTTGAATCTTAAAAAAAAAAAAAAAGAAATCAAAGTAGAAAAAGGTCGAACCGAGCCAAAGGTTTGGTTGCTTTGACATATTAAAAAAACCCAAAAACAAACGTGTCGGAAACAATTGGACCAAATAGTCATAAAGGGCAAAATTAAAGAAGTCATATCTATGTACTGTTTATTAGTGAAAAGAAAAAAAAACGTATTTTTATTTTAATAGGAGGGAAGTAGAAAGAATAATCATAAAAAGATTTTGCAATAATAAATAATGAGATAGAGATGTATAGATGTGTTTATTAGGGATTATTAAATTCAAAGGCAAATGTTGCTGAAGTGATGAGAACCACCAACCTTATCAAATTAAGTTCAATCAAAAGATAAAGCAAATGTCTCCCCAAAGTCTCAATCACTCGATGGTTGGACAAATTAGATAGACCCGTAGAATTTTTTTTTTTTTTTTCTAGAATATGTACTAGTAGAATATTAATTTAATGCATATACATATATTTTTGTACTACTAGTATAAAATTCCCAGGAGGTGCAATACCATACGTATTTGAAAAACAATGTCATAGTGTGTGTATATATATATTGAGGGAAATAATTAAATATAAAATTTTTTATTTTAAAAAGTGGAATCGTTCTTATATTATTATTTTATTCAATTAAATTATTGTATTAAAATATTTAAATTTTAATAAAAATATTAATAAATTTAAATTATATTTATGAACGGTCTCTTTTTTCCTCTTATATTTATCGAGTATTCCTTTATTATATTTGATTATTTGACCCACATGTAATTTTATATTCTGATCGATGATGATTTTTTTTTTCATTACTATCTGGATTTGCTTCAATTTTTTTTTTTTTTGATTCAATGAGTTTCAAAATTTATAAAATTTTTCATATTTTGTTTATTAAATCTATTTTATTAGTAAATTATAAATGTGGATTATTACTCTTTATGGATTTTATTGTTTTATGATATTTTTTTACATGTTTGTTTGTTTGTTCTATGCTTTTCTTGGAATGGTTCGAAATCTAATGCATATTATTAATTTCTTTTACAATATGATCAATTTTTTAATTTGGATAACATCTTTACATCAATGAATCTTGAAGTGTAAATATTACTTCATTACAGTTTGAGTTCAAGGTGAAAATTAAACTTTTTGTTTTGTTTTTGTTTTTTAAATCCGAAGCCTCAAAAGGGAGATTCATTTATTATGAATAGACAGAACATAACACAGTTAAAATAGAATTTTTAAATTTTAACTCTAGTATGATTCGACGACACTCTTACTGAAACATAAGTTATCTCGTTCACTTGCTTTGAAATTCAACGAACACATGCATTGGTACTCATACTTAGTAAAAAATCACAGTTCTGAAGTGCATTGCCATGTTGAAAAACATCTAACACATTATAGTAAATAGCAAGCACCACAAGCACCACACTTAAGTCTTGTTTTCCCCCTACCACCTAAGTTATTACTAAGGGTAATTAGTAGTCTCTTCATTCAATTCATTTAGATATCGTTTGATTGTGGGTAAGTGGGTTTGGAAAATTGAATTTCTCGACAAGTAAAAAATTTAGATTGTTTGGTTCACAAAAAAGAAAGAAATTCCTAATAAGTGAATAACTCTAATTTCCTGCCTAACTTTTTTTCCTGACTAAAAAAGATATATTTTTTCGAGCTCTAAACAATAAAAATTTTCCATTTTGTCTTTTATTTATTTGTTATTTATAGTTTATATATATATTGCATGGACCATTTTTAAAATAATATAATTACAAAATTTACTTCGTGAAAATTAATTATTAACCAAATATTATTTACATTAACTTTTCAGGAAACAATTTCTGAAAAAGTGGACTTTCAAGAAAGCAAACTTTTCAAGAAGTAGACCTACTTGAATCAATAGATGTTTTAGAGAAAATTTTTAATTTGAAGTTTAATTTACATAGAAAAATTTTCATTTGAAAAAATTATGAATAAGTAAACGTATTATAATGTTTTCAATGGGATTATATATTAACACATTAACCATAAATAATAAAATTAGATTGATTTTTTTTTTTTTTGCCTTTAGTTATACCCAAGGTTTGAACCCAAAAAAAATTAGATTGATTTATACATTAATTATACTATCAAGAAAATAAAAATAATTCATTGCTTTGCCTTAAAAAAATGATGTTTTTCTTCATTATTCTGTATAAATCAAACAAAAAGAGTAGTTGTTATTAGATAGGAGAGTCCATGAGTGATATTCTTTCTCACATAATTATTCTTTTTTTTTCAAAGGCTTTCCATTGGTTTTTACTGTAAATACGGGAATATAAAATATTTATTATATTTCTTTTTAACCAATATAAAATATTTATTATATGAGAGAATAGACAAAATGAATAGAATTCAATAAAAAATTGTATACTGAAACTAAAATAATAGTACACTAAGATTAATTAAATTAAAACAATAAAGAGAAGCAGATATATTCCGATTTGAATATATATATATATATATATATATATATTATTTATTTATTTTTCTTGGATTATACGAATCTATTATAATAATAAAACCAATTACTAGCTAAATAATTTTATTGGGCTAAGCCGTCCGATTCTTAAATAAAAAATTGATAATTCTTAATTGAAAACGTCTATGCACGTAATACGATATGAAAGATTCCTATGCTAAAACGCAGGCCAGATCGATATATTTATGTCGTTTTCTCGCACCAAGATTTTATTCTTTAAAAATCTAAAATACAACAAATATGCACAATCACAGAGCTGTCAACCATAATCAAATAACAGAACCTCCCACGTCCTTTGACTGCCCACAATACACCTTATTTTCGTTTGCCACGCGTCTACCACCCTAACAGGCTGTCATTCTAGCGCAATTCAAATGAATGAAAAGTGTTTGCAATTTACAGGTTGTGATCAGCGATCACAACTTCATGACCATAGCAATTTATCAAACACATATATATATATATACACACACACTGTATGTACTTAAATAAACTATTAAATCTCATCAATAAGTTCAAATTAAAAGTTAACTTCTTTTTTTAACTTTATGAATATGATATAATAAATATGTCATTGAACCAGCAAAAATACAAGTTGTTTTGTTGGAGAAAAAAATACTTTATGGACTCAAATTTGAATTTGATAGCTGCGGATTAACCTTCTCTTTTCTTGAATACTCGTTGGGCGAGACAGGATGAGTATTGGAAGCTATATTTTTTCTTTTATTTGCGGGCTTGGCAGGATAGGCAGTGAAAATTAAAACGCAAAACGGGTGTATAGTAGGAAAATTTATGAGTACTTGCTTAGTCGCTTTGCTACCATCCCACAGTCTAAATGTGGTGCACTGTATTTATCGACAATAACACTTACAGTTTTAAGAAAGATGCTAGTTTTTTATTTATATTGATTTTAAATTTTAAGATTATCATGTTTCACTTGTTTAAATGTTTAAGCTTAAGCGTGGAATAATTTTATTACTACTTGCTAAGTTGTTTCAATAATCAACTTTTTCTTAATTTGTTGTTTTTTTTATCTATGAGGGAGATTGATCTGGTAGCTATGCTCAAATTACAATTTTACACTTCACATATCCTTTGAAAGAAATAAATTATATTAGTCTTAAATTGTTATACCAAAAAAAATTATCAGTAAGATTGTTATTGCGAACATTATATCAATCTATTAGGAATCAAAATAGTAGTAATATTTTAATGGAACTTTTTTTTTATAGAAGAAATGGAATTTTCATTAATACATTGACATTATCGGCCTCAAAAAGGCCGGCCCAAGACAGGTGGTGGTGACCGGACCCACAAAACCAACTCAGTATTTTGAATTTGTTGATAAAAATACTTGCCGAAGTTGTTGTCTGGTATTTCTTTGCTGTCCATTTTTCTTTGTATAATTGCAATTTTTTTAAAAAAAAAAATTAAGATGTAATGATTTTTTTTGTTGTTTTAAAATTAATAATTTCACTTGACTTCCTCTATAAAAATAATAACATATAGGTTACGTGTGGGTTAAAATTTTGAGGGGGGACCCATTGACAAAGGAAATGTAGTGCTGATTAAAGAAAATAGGATAATGAAAATTAATATAATTTATTAAATTAGTATCATCATACAATTTGTATTATAGAATCATATCATGTTGAATGAATTTTTAATTTTTTTTTTCTTCTAGTATATCAAATTTATATATAGAATAATCTATTAGGGGTGTGCAAAACTCAAACCGATCTGACTAACCTGATCGAATCGAATCGAACCAACGTGTTCTGTTCAGTTTAGTCGGGTTGATCAGATCGGTTTGATATTTTAAGAAAAATCAGGTTTTGATTCGAGTTGAACCGAAAAAAATCAATAATTTTCTTTTATTTTTTGATAAAATTTTCGGGATCCGACCGAATTAAACCGAACTGACGAGTTTGATTCTATTTAATCGGGTTGATTGGTTCGGATTTTAATATAAAAATTTCGGTTCGGTTCGGATTGAACCGAACCCGGTTGGCCATTTGCAATTTTTGTAAAATTGGTAGGGTGAGCAGAGTTCAATAATTATGTTTTGAAATAGTTGTATCCTTAATTAATTGCATAATCCAAGAAAAGAGAAATAACAGTGAAAAAGAAGTTTTGATGTTAAAAAAAAAATGTGAAAAAAAGTGAAATTAAATTTCTCTATTTGGTTTGTTAATTTGTCTAAAAAAAAAAAAGTTGATCTCTTTACCAATATACCCTCATATTGTAAAAGAAAAACAAGAATTCTATGAAGCCTAATGGAGTATAATTTTAAAAAGCTTTATTTGACTTAATGGTCGCTTTAGTTCTCCAATTTGACAAAATTGTTCAAAGAAGTACAATATTAATTTTTTTGAGCAAATGAGACCATGAACTTGGTAACAATTGCCAAATTGGTTTCTTGAATTGTACGAATTTCAAAGGGAAAAAACATCGTTAAAAGACAAATTTTCATTTAAAATATTCAATAATTGTAAAATAAAATATAAAGTATTCCAAGTATGAAACAATTTAATAAAAAATGGTAAGAGTCCCACATTATATTGCTGAACAATGGGTTATAAGTATATTATAGTATTATTATAGAGAGAGGATTGATTACAAAAGCATGTAATATAGCAATTCAGTAGTTGGTATGTAATATCACTTTTACTGTAAACCATACACTACTGATTGTTAACGCCATATACTTTAGTCCTTACTAGTAATTGAGAAGTTTGTTTATTTTTCAAATTCTGTCACTATTGATTTAATTGTTCCGGCATGATTCAGGTGTTCTCGCATTTTGATTTGGAATTATAAATTATTAAATATTCAGGATTTCTTGAACCCAACTTAATATGAGAGTAATTATAGAATGAAGCTGTTACACTTAATTTGCTCAACTTTCAAGAAGTTACTTTTTATTGTATTTTCAAAAAAGTTATTTCTTATGATGTATAATTTAAAATCGATTGGCGTTAAAATTAACCTCCCAAAAATAGGCTTATTTTATATTTCAAATAACAATAATATCTATAAGCCTCCCCATTTTTAGAATCTACCAAAGGGGTGTTTACTTTGTTGGTCAGAGTATGATGAGGTTATAGAACTGCAGTCTCAGAGAGGCCGCCCTTCGCTCTAGGTTAAGGTCGCCTAAGCAACCTCCCCACTGCCTAGCAATGGAGGTTGTTTAAGCTCCTATGTGTTGGCCCCTGACTTTCCAGGTGTGTTAGGTCACCAACCTCTGGTTTAGGGTCACCGCTTTAGGTTACCAACTTAACCTACATAACACCGCCTAAAGTTATTATAAATATTTTTCAACTGTCACTTGATAGGAATGATCATTTTCTAGACTTCCAATATCCATAAAATTAAATCATAAATTAATTATGTTTTCATAATACAGTAAGTTGCACTTCCTCCCACACATAGCTTGGAAAATTACTTCCATACTGCATCGTATGTTGATATGTCTACTTCTGGGAATGTAGAATGGATGAAATACATTAGGTAGGAAAATTACATCAGGTAATGTAATACGTTGACTAATTATATGATTTTATTAAGTAAAAATAATTTTGTTAATATATTTACTTGATAATGAATTAATATCGAAGATAATTTTTTTTTATTTTAATAATATTAGTCACTAATAATATCGAACTTCAGTTTTGGAAATAAATTAGTTTAATATAATCAATATATGAAAAAGAATATGAAACACTTTTTAAAAAATTGAAGTTAATATAGCAAAAACATCAAAGTTGATTATCAGGACAAGCTTACCAAGTTGAAGGACTAAACCTTCCACTCCAATTTGAAGAGAAATTGTATGATTCAAATTTCTTTTCATTTCCTTCTCGTTTCCATCGTCCAAACAAAGGCAGGCTTAACATGTAGAAACGATGTTGTTGGGTTTGCAACTCTTTTGCGACAATTAAATTAGAGTATTCTTCGAAATATGTTATACAATTTCTTATAGATCCAACGGTTTTTAAAAGTTCAGCTAACGAGAGGATGGTATTTAAAAAAAGGATTCCCGAGAGGGTTAATTGCCTGTGGAATACGATTGTCTCGCGCAATTTTCTTCTTCCGATGATACAGTCCAACACATTTTTACTCTCATTGCTTCGAACCTTCACTGTATCAATCCAACATTCTCAGCCATTTTACCCAATTCTTTCTTTGGACTCGGCTGCCTATACAAAGTTGGTTCAAATTTCTGCCAAATCTGGATCTTTAATTCATGGAAAGCTTGCTCATACCCACATGATAAAGACTGCTTTTAATCCGTGCCTCTTCTTGCTCAACAATCTTCTAAATATGTATTGCAAATGCGGGGAAATGGATAATGCTCATAAACTGTTCGATTTAATGTCTGAACGTAATGTGATTTCTTATAATCTTTTGATTTCTGGGTGCGTGGAGATGGGTTTGTGTGATGAGGCTATTCGGCTGTTTAGTGAAGCTAGAATGACGTATATAAAGCTTGACAAGTTTAGTTATGCAGGAGTGCTAAGCGCTTGTGTTCAAAGCGGGGACCTTGGATTGGGTAAAGTGATTCATGGACTGGCTATTATTGGTGGGTTATGGAAACAAGTGTTTTTTACCAATTTGTTTATTGACATGTATTGCAAATGTGGAAGTATAAACCAAGCTAGGCTATTGTTTGAATTTTCGGATGAGTTGGATAGTATTTCTTGGAATTCTCTGATTTCTGGGTATGTCAGAGTTGGTGCATATGCGGAAATGTTGGAACTGTTGATAAAAATGCATAAAACTGGACTAAGCTTGAATACTTTTACACTTGGTAGTGCCTTAAAAGCGTGTGGTTCAAGTGTTAATGATATGATAGAATATGGTAAAGCACTTCATGGATACATTGCAAAACTTGGGCTAGATTTGGATGTTGTTGTTGGAACCGCATTGCTTGATATGTATGCAAAAGCTGGATATTTAGATGATGCAATCCAAATTTTCCGAATGAGCCCTAACCCAAATGTTGTGATGTATAATGCTATGATTGCTGGTTTCATCCAAGTTGAGGGGCTTGAGACTATCAGTGAAGAACTTACATATGAGGCATTTGACCTGTACACCCAGATGCAGAGGCAGGGTATACAACCATCGAACTTTACATTCTCCAGCATTATAAAAATTTGCAATCGCGTGGAAGCATTAGACTATGGAAAGCAAATTCATGCCCAGATATGCAAGCACAATATTCAGTCTGATGAGTTCATTGGGAGCACACTTATTGAGTTGTACTCCTTGTTGGGTTGCATTGAGGATCAACTGAAATGTTTTAATTCAACTCCCAAGCTAGATATTGTCTCGTGGACATCCATGGTTGCTGGTTATGCTAAAAATGGAAACTTTGAAAATGTATTAACTCTGTTTTCTGAACTAATTAGATCTGGTAGGAAACCAGATGAGTTCCTCATATCAATTATGTTGGGTGCTTGTGCAGATTTGGCAACAGAAAGATCTGGGCAGCAGGTCCAGGGTAATGCAATAAAGACTGGCATCGGTACCTTCCGTATTGTTCAAAACTCTCAGATTTCCATGTATTCAAAGTCTGGCAACATAAATTCTGTTAGGAAAACATTTGAGGAGATAAAGAATCCTGATGTGGTGTCCTTATCCGTGATGATCTTTAGCAATGCACAACATGGGCGTGCAAAGGATGCCTTGACCCTTTTTGAATTAATGAAGATTTGTGGATTTCACCCAAACAGTATTACTTTCCTTGGAGTTCTAACTGCATGTAGTCATGGAGGACTTGTTGAAGAAGGACTAAGGTAAGAAAATCAGTTCGTCTCTCAGTGCCTTGTTGGTGGGGGAATAACTGAAACTTGATATATTTTTTCAAAACTTGTCCCTACTTGTTTCCTTTTGAAATAATCAGGATGATTGGTTCTACCAAGACAACAATATTAACTCTTCTGAAATATTGACCTACCAATAATTAGTCAATGGATAAAATGTATTTTAGAGTAGAAAAAATGGGGTAGTTGTTTCCCTTCTAGCTCATTTACTTAATCATTTCTTCTCTCAAATTGCAGATACTATGAAAGCATGGCCGATGATCATGGATTGGAAACTAATGTAAGACACTGTGTTTGTGTTGTGGACCTTCTCAGCCGCGCCGGAAGACTTTTGGATGCTGAAAATTTCATTTTGAGCTCAAATTTTAAAGATAATCCGGTGATGTGGCGAGCTCTGTTGAGTGCTTGCAGGATTTATAATAACTCCGTCATGGGGAAACATGCTGCAGAGAAAATAATTGAGCTTGAACCTCAAGAATCTTCATCTTATGTTCTTCTTTACAACATTTACTCAGATTCTGGAATTGAATTACCTGCTATGGAAATCAGGGAACTAATGAAAGACCGAACAGTTAAGAAGGAACCTGGTCAGAGTTGGATTGAAGTAGGACAAAAGGTTCATTCTTTTGTGGCAGGCGATATTTCTCACCCAATGAGTCAAACAATTTATAGAAAATTAGAAGAAATGTTAGAGAAGATAAGGAAAATAGGTTATGTTGATAGGAATCATGCTTTCAGTTCTTTTGAAGCAGAAGCCAATGGTGACTCGACGGCGAATCACCACAGTGAAAAGCTAGCAGTGGCTTTAGGGATTATAAGTCTGCCACCTTCAGCTCCTGTGAAAGTGATGAAAAATTTGAGAGTCTGCCATGATTGTCATACAACAATGAAGCTCTTTTCATAAGGGGAAAAGAGAGAAATTATTCTTAGAGATCCATTTCGGTTCCATCATTTCAAATCCGGTTCTTGTTCTTGCAATGATTACTGGTAATTGCTAGGGGTACTGCATGAGTTCTAACTCCTTTAAATGAGTCCAGAGACGATTTCATGTGCTATGAAATGATAAGTCTGCCACCTTCAGCTCCTGTGAAAGTGATGAAAAATTTGAGTCTGCCATGATTGTCATACAACAATGAAGCACTTTTCAGAAGGGGAAAAGAGAAATTATTCTTAGAGATCCATTTCGGTACCATCATTTCAAATCCGGTTCTTGTTCTTGCAATGATTACTGGTAATTGCTAGGGGTACTGCATGACTTCTAACTCCTTTAAATGAGTCCAGAGACTATTTCATGTGCTATGAAATGATGGGGTCGGAAGGAAGAGTTGTGCCATCACGAGCTTTGGAATCCATTGTTGACCATTGTCTTGGGAAGTTACCTTGTTGAAGCTGAATGTGGACGTTGCAGTGGCACAGGTATTTGTTACAAACCTCTGTGATCCTGTTCTCTATCCTGGAAAAGCTTACTTCAACTTAACCAATTCATTTTTTTTCAGGTCATTGAAGCAAATGCTTGCACTTCTGATGCAGTGGAAAAATTTCAAACAACGAAATCTCAACAATTAGGAGGGTGATTTTGGTAAGAATTCTAGAGTTGAAATTCTGCATTTCTTCTTCTTCTTCTTCTTTAGACAGCTCTAGTCCCAAACAAGTTGGGGTCGGCTGTATGGATCCTCCAAGAGGATCCAAGTTTGGCAAATTTTTACGCTGGCTGCCAACCTACCGCAACCCTCCTCCTTTATCCGGGCTTGGGACCG
>CATIWJ010111762.1:0-32521 GCA_949640765.1 Croton laevigatus
GAGGGCATTGATTTTGATGAAACATTCGCCCCCGTTGCTAGACTTGAAGCCATTAGGATTTTACTTGCATTTGCATGTCATATGAACTTCAAACTTTTTCAAATGGATGTCAAAAGTGCTTTTCTAAATGGTTTTATTGAGGAAGAAGTGCATGTTGAACAACCTCCAGATTTTGAACACCATCAACTTCCAAATCATGTTTTCAAACTTGAAAAAGCTCTTTATGGTCTTAAACAAGCTCCTAGAGCATGGTATGAAAGACTTAGTTCATTTTTGATTCAAAATGGTTTTCAAAAGGGAAAAGTTGATACCATATTGTTCATACATAAACATGATAATGACTTGCTTGTTGTGCAAATATATGTTGATGATATTATCTTTGGTGCTACTAATGAATTTTTGTGTGAGAAATTTAGCAAACAAATGACTAGTGAATTTAAGATGAGCCTTATGGGTGAACTCAAGTTCTTTCTAGGATTGCAAATAAAGCAAACCAAAGATGGAATCTTCATCAACCAAGAAAAATACACTAAGGAATTACTCAAAAAGTTTGGGATGGAAGGCTCCAAGAGTGCAAAGACTCCCATGAGCACCACTATCAAGTTAGATAAAGATGAGTCGGGTATTCCCATAAGTGAAAAGCTTTATCGAGGTATGATTGGTTCTTTACTTTATTTAACCGCATCTAGACCCGATATAATGTTTAGTGTATGTTTATGTGCAGGGTTTCAAGCATGTCCTAAAGAATCTCATTTATTTGCTGTAAAAAAAATTTTAAAATATTTATGTGGTATATTGAATTTAGGTTTATGGTATCCTAAAAACACATGCATCAGTCTAGTTAGCTATTCCGATGTGGATTATGCTGGAAGCCTTTTAGATAGAAAAAGTACCTCCGGAACATGCCATCTCCTAGGTGAATGTTTGGTTTCTTGGTTTAGCAAGAAACAAGCATCCGTTGCTCTATCTACCACGGAAGCGGAGTATATAGTGGCCGGTGCTTATTGTGCTCAAATCTTGTGGATCAAACAACAATTGCATGATTTTGGCTTTGAACAAAACCACATACCCATTAGGTATGATAACACTAGTGCCATTAACATTTCTAGGAACCCAATTAATCATTCTAGAACTAAGTATATAGACATTAGGCATCATTTTATTAGAGATCATGTACAATGTATGTTTAGAGTTCGTGGAGACGGACAATCAATTGACGGACATCTTCACCAAACCACTCAATAAGGAAAAATTAAGGTCAATCATCCTTAGGCTAGGGATGATCGATGATACGTCTCTCTAACTCTCATTTTATTATTTGTACATATATATAAGGTATGCTCATGCATAAAATATGTGAATTGAATGATAAAATTGTTGTGCAAACTTTGATTTTCCAAAAGTCCCCCAGTGATCTATTTATCCAAATTTCATCTGCATAAGTGTCACTGTAGAGATCATTGTCTCCCTCGCGACACAGGTTGTGTATATTCTTTGAACACTTGCATCGCGGTCGAGACCAGTGTCTCCCTCGCACCTCCCCTAGCTCAAAACAACCTTTAATTATGTGTTATCGTCGCGAGGGCTCCTATGACCGTGACCGTGACAGTTTAAATTTTTTACCGTTGGCACTGATTTTCAACTAAATTAATTACTCTTAATTATCCCAACGTTAAAAATTTTAGCCGTTGTAAAACTTGAGAGGAGTCGCGACAGCGCCAATAGCCGCGCCCGCGACGTCTGTCAGATTTTAAAGCTGTCAGTTTTTCTTTTCCAACAAACGGATTTATTGTTTTTAAAACTCCTCCAACAGCTCTTTTCACCCCTTTTCTTTATAAAAACCTCACTTTTTATTAGATTTAACACTTTACACTAAAAGTTTTCAAGAAATCTCTCAAACCCTTAAGATCTCAAGCTTTCCTACAAAACCTACTTTTCCTCTCAAGGTCAAATTTTTGTTCATCCCTCTATCACTATGCCTAGGACTAAAAATACATCAAACAACCCTCATGGCCTTCCTAGAACACTACCCAATCAAGCCCCTAATACCATGACTTTCTTGCAATTTGCCAACTTTAAGAAGCAATTTGACAAGCAATTTGTAAGTATTAAGACCATTGATGAGGTTGTTTTGGAGAGAACTGGTGTTAGGAATGAGGTAAATGAACTCCTTGCTAATTCTTCTCTTATTGCCATTTCTTCCATAAAAGTGCCGGGTTACAAGACTCTTACTTTCAAGTTTCTTACAACCCTCCAAGCCACCCACTTGCTAAATGAGGACCACCAACCTACACTCATCTCCTCTATCTCCTTTTCGGCCTTTAGTACCACCTACACCCTCACCAAAGACCAAATAGCTGAAATCTTCCTCCTTCCTCAAGGATATCTTTCCAAGATGAGTGAACTCACCATGAACCAAATGCTCTCAACTTGGCAAGCCATATCGGCGGATCAAGTGTTTGATAAAAAATCCTCCAAGGCAAACCCAAATGTTTCCTCTCTCATCTCCTTTCTTATTAGTAAGGTGGTGGATTTTGAAAATGAAAGGATTACAAGGTATCTTGAGTGGGATGTGGTCATCAACCACAACAACCTCTTCTCTTTGCATTACCTTACCAAAGGTGCCAAGATCATCACTCTCGGAACTTATATATATCAAGGCAACAAGCCTTCGGTTGGAGCACCAAGGGCACCTCCTCAACCTCCTACTCAAAGGTCTTCCAAACGACCGAGAGCCTCTTTCTCTCACACTTCATCCTCTCCTCCTCCCTCTCCCACTTCTGATTCTCATAAGCTTGACACCGTCATAAAAAATCAGAAGAAGCTTGAAAAGAAACAGAATAGGCTCTTTAGGTGGCTTATGAAGATCAATAAAGCTTTAGGCATCACTTGCTCATCCTCAAGCGATAATGAGCCTCCTCCTCCTTCACCTTTTGAATTTCAAACTAGAGAGCAGCCTTCTCAAGAGGTAACATAAGGAGCAATGAGGACTTACTCTAGGAAAGAAAAGGGAAAAGGCATTATGATAGAATAGGCTTTCTTGTTCTTAACTTTTATGTGTTTTCTCTTTCTTACTTTAAGCATTGTACTTTTCCTATTTAAAATTAATGAAATTGCAGTTTTCTTTAAGTTTTTTGTGTCTCTTTTTGATAGTTTTTGCCAAAAGGGGGAGAAAAATATGAAAATATTGAGTTGTTCCCTATTATTCATTGATTATATGCATAAAGTGAGGGGGAGCATATATTTTTACATGACATTTTCATACATTCACATACCTTAAACACTTTGCACTATTTTTTAAATCACAACTCTAGTATGTTTGTCAAAAAAATCAAAAAGGGAGAGATTGTTATGCATAGTTTTCCAAAATCCCTTAATTTTGATTATTTGACAAAATTACATAGAATTGTGAAGCTACTAACTTTATTTTCAAATTTTTAAGTGTTGTTACAACAAATAAAGCCTAGCCAAAGTAAAATAAGTCCAATCTTAAGCAAAAAATTAAATGCCCTGCTTCTAGCATGATCGTCGCGACCAAGACGGAAATAGCGCAACCGCGATTGCGACCGCGACTTAAACACAAAAACAACTAAATGTGTTTAAGCATTCAGAAGAAAGAATGGTAGCGCCCGAGATGGAGACACCGCGAAAGGCTGGCAACACCGTTGCGCCCGCTCCAGTACAGTCACACCCGCTCATAAAACATGATTTTTTTGTTGAAACAAGCGTAAGTTTCAGGAGACCCTGGAATGACCGCGACCGCGATGAAAACAAGCGTGTTTGTTTTGCGACCGCTCCTTTAACAAATATCTCGCGACACACACACACACACTCAAATGGCAGTTACAAGTTGAAACAGACTCATTGCGCCCGCTATCCCCTTGGCGCGCCCGCGACTATACGGAAATCAGAGGCAACGGCTAGTGCATTAATTAAAAAGCTGTTACAACAAGTAGCCGTTACAACAAGTAGCTGTTGAAGGAAATTAATGATTTCATGTGAGAGGTCGCGACCGCGACAATGGTCACGCCCGCGACACTCATTTTCTGACCAGATTTTTTTATCTCTCTTCAAACGGCTAGTTTTTCAATTGTGGGTATAAGTACCCATCAAAATTGCGTTTATAAGGTTACACAACTACTAAAATTAATATTCTAACAACCTCATTGTGCTTCATCTTTAATTCTCATCAATTTCATTTACTTCTTGAGTGTTAGTTAGTTGGGTAATCTTTAAACCCTTTCCTTTGTTAGTTGTTTAGTTCAAGAGTTAGCTTTAAACTCTTAGTTTCTTATTTATTGTAAGTTTGGGGTGATTACAAAACCTAAGTTTGAGGTGAACTTGTAAAACCTCTTGTATTTCTTATTTGTATTTTAGTGGAACCCAATTCCTTTCTAGGATTGAAGAAGTGGACGTAGGCAAGGAGTTTTTGGTCGAACCACTATAAAATTCCTTCTAATTGTCCATCAAATTTCTGTTTCAAATTTTTAGAAGGCAACTAATTTACCCTCCTCTTAGTTGCCAAGGGACCAACAATTGATACATGTAGCAACACTCTTTTGGGTGATTATAGGTGGCTCCACACTAAAAAATCGTCCGGCCCCTTTTTCTCAACTTTTTTTTCAATTTTAATGAGATATAGTGTTATATTGCATTATAATTTTAGATCACACCTATACAATTTTTTTAAAAAAATAATTTAATTTAGAGTGTGAACTATTTACAGATTAATTCTATACTATTTACTTTATAATTTTAGATCACACCCATAAAATTAGTTTTTCTATTTTTTTTCTCCTCAATGAGAATGGATAAAATAAAATTAGTTGATATGTTCTATTGATCATTTTGTGCTCTGTTTCCTCGAGAGAATTATTCTTGTATTTCTTTTCTGTTCTATGTAAAGATGATGGTTTTCATATTTTTTTAGGTTAATTATAATTTAGTACCTAGGTTTTGTTATATTAAATAATTTAGTACCTAGGTTTTATTGTATTAAATAATTTACTCTCTCAATTTTCAATATTATTTTTTTAGTCTCTTTATTTTATTTTCGTTAAGCTTTTTAGACCTTCCATGCCTAAATCATGTTAACTCTATGTAAATTTTAAAAAATGCCTATTTCCGATGGTGACGATGGCTAGCTCTGATCAAAGGTGGCAGTTGCCTATATTCTTTCAAGAGGCAATTACAATTTAGTCCATGTTTATATAATTTGTCAAAATCCAGGGACAAAAAAAATAATATTGAAAAGAGAGGGACTAATTGTCTAATACCCTGAAATTAAAGTCTGAAACGTCAAACCGTCACCATCACCACCTACAAGCTTCATCGTCGACATGCGTGCTGCCACTAGAAACTTGCATCGAGATAAAATCAACACGTCCGACCTCGCTTTCATCTGTTGCCATAGCAACACACATGTGCCATTTGAAAATCCAATCAAAAATTTTTCTAATACTTCGGACGCATTTTTCGATGCCTTCCAATGATTGGACGTTGAAAATAAAGACATATTATAAATCATCATGTCGATTGCTTCAATTTAGTATACTCATTTGCCTAATTTATCGCTAGAGATGGAAGATGAGTTTTTAGGGTGTAAAATTTCGTTTTTGTACTTTTGGCTAGAGGTTGAAGATGAGTGTTAAAGTTCAATTTGATCCTTTAAATGGGGACATTTTCAGAAATTCGTATGGATTTAACGGTTTTAAGGGACGGAAAGACTAAAGAGTCTATAACAATAATAAAATAGAGAGATTAAAAAATAATATTGAAATCAAGGAATTGATTTGTCTAATTTGCCAAAATAAAAAGGCTAAATTATAATTAATCCTAATTTTATAGTTTTATTGTTCTCATTTCAGGGACATTAATTTGAGGCCAAATAATTTTTTGTTTAAGAAAAAAAATATTATTGTAGAAGATAGAATATAAATTTTTTTTCCAATCTACGAGCAGCTAAAGTGAAAAAGAACGACAATAAGAATGTCTTATAGCTTTATATTTAAGCATGTATTTTATGAGTAATTCCAAACCTCTCAAACGAGAGGCTCTCGATCCCCACCTTTTTTTAAAAAATTTTTGTTTTTTTTTCCCGGCTCGAACGGTAGATTGTTTGTACTGGGTACCGAGATCAGTTTCAGTGGTTCACAGTTCGCAGAATCCGACTCTGTGTTATAAATTAAATGTGAAATAATCGAGACCGTTGAATTTTGTAGTCAGATAAAATTTATAATACATGATTGATTTTTGTGAACCGCAACCCACTGAAATTGATCTCGGATCTCAGTATAGACAATCTGTCAGATGAAATTTATAATACAGGGTCGATTTCTGTAAACCGCAACCTACTGAAATTGATCTCGGATTTCAGTATAGACAATTTACCGTGCCATATTGAAAAAATAAAATAAAACAAAAGCCAAATTGATGCACCTCTCGAAATTATCGTCGAGAGGTGTAGCCCTGCCCATATTTTCTTACTTCTCAAATCAGTAACCAATCCTTTTCTTAAGTTCTTTTTTTCCTTTAGATAAAACGAAACATTCCAATTGATCAAAATATTAGAAGCCAAAAGTCAAAACATAATCAAATAAAAATATTTGAAACTTAGGAAATTGCGTAAAGGTTTATAGAACAGAAGGAGACTCATTATGTGTGAAAATGAATTAGATTTGACTTACTTAAGTTTGGGGCTTATCAATATTAAAAGACTAGTACTAACCAATTAAATCGGCAAGTTTGGAATATATGTATATTTTTAATGTGAGTTTCGAATAAATGCACTTGATGAAGCATAGGACCAGAGAAAAATTTTCGTTTTCAATTTATTTCCGGTATTTATGTTTGATTTACAGCTTGTTGTTTACAAGCTGTTTATAATTGTTTTCTTAGATATCTATGAAGAGCAAGGAATTGCATCAATCCCATGTTGAAACTACTCTGGATCTATAGATGTGGATCTAGTTTTCACCCTTATTCTTTCCCTTTTGATTAATTTTCCATGTATCATTGATTATTTGCTTTTATATTATTTTCATGCATTAATTAATTTAGGTTTCTTTAAAAAAAAAAATTAGCCTTTTCTTTATAAAATTAGTTTTACCTCAGTTTTAAAAATTGTCTCTGAATCAACTCTAGTTTCTAGAAATAAGGAATTCCTTCAAAATAAATATATTAACGTAATGACTATTTAAATAATTTTTAGTGTAATGCAAGCTCGTTTTGTCAGGTTTTTTTTTTTTTATTAATTTTGGACTCGTATCTTTAATGCTTAATTTGAGAATCTCCAAGATACAGGAAAAAAGAAATCAACCCAATTATTAATGGAGGACCTTATTGCACTAACAACATGGGAGGATCTTTTAAGGGGTATGCATTTGCCATGGTCCCACTCAATTTTAAATTTAACAAAATTTTTATATAAATAACACTAAAATGGAAGTAGCTTACGCTGCCACAATAAAAAAAGATAAAAATGGAATTAGCTACGGAAATTAGCTACAGAATACTTTGGTCGCTTTTTAGCTACACATGTGATTCTATCTCCGTTTTCAATAATTCTTTACATATTTATCCCATAAGGTGTTTTTTTCTTTTAGAATCCGATTTAGAGCTCTGCTAATGGATAACATGAAAGAATCCATGATAGTATTACTTTGGTAATTGATTAAGCCAATTAAGAAAGTGAATGCAAAAATCATGTCATTCATAGTATTTAGATTTTAAGTGTATTGGGCTAGTAGCTGAACACAAAAGTGTTAGCAATCTGTAGTGTAAATTTTAATACTGCATCCTTTCAAGCGGCCTCTTATTCTTCCAAAGTTTGCTGCTGCTGCTCAGTGGTTCATGCTCAGTGGTTCATCCTAAGTATATAGTTGCTCAAACGAGTGATTGCTATGAAAATTTGAACCACACCCATTCTTTCAGCCTTTGTCTGGACATGCTATCAAGTATCTAAAAGAGTATAGCTATAGTTACCGACTTTTTAAAATGTTGTTTTTCCCCTTTTATACCAAGAATGGGTTGGAGATGGTGAGTGAAATTGCAATAGCAAATGATCAAAATGAAATGGGTTTGTTGGTGATTAAAACGAATTTTGAAATGTTAAAACTGTTGTTGAAAGAAAAAGAATCTCTCTCTTTAGTTTTTTTAATTCCTTTCCTTTCAAACAAAACTATCTTTTTACTGGTTCCTTTCTTCCTCTGTTTAACTCCAGACAAAATAAGATTTGATGGGGTATTTTAGGCAAAGCCAAATCTCTCTCACACACACATATAGCCAGAAGATAAGCTAGCTAGTATTGTATAAGATAGAATATAAATTCTTTCCAATCTAAAGCACCTAAAGTGAAAAAAGAACGAGAATAAGAATGTTTTATAGCTTTAAGCATATATTATATGACTTCTCAAATGGGTAAACCTTTATTCATTGTTCTTAAGTTCTTTTTTTCCCTTTCTCTTAAGTTGTAGCTCCAAGAAAAGCAGCACATTTTACATATGTTCCTTGTTTTTATGCCAAGATAGAATAAAAATTCTTACATACACTTTGTGTATGGAGTATGTACTTCCATACACCAAACTAGTAAGATTTAATTTTTTCAATTTTTTGAACAATTTTAATCTTTATTTGTCCAATATCACGAATACCCTATTAAAAATTTTCTATTGATTTGATATGTTATATTATATGTGCGGAAGTTTTTTTTCCATTAAATTCAACAAAAATAGGAATAAAATTTTTTAAAAAAATGTTTATTATTCTTTAATTTGTCGAAATAATCCACCAATTATTATTTTTTTTATATTAGAACTAATGTCACTAGATAATTCACTATTGGCTACTATAATAAAACTAGTCGATAATCTGCATGCAGGATTATATATTTTTTTGAATTTTAATTTTTAAAGCACAGGTTAATTTTTATTTTTATTTTTTTAAAAGACATATAGTATGTTAAACAATTTATTATATATTTTTAAATTATATGTACAAATTAGGTACTAAAAAAAATTTATTTTATATTTTTTATTAGTTTGGTTTGTCTAATATAGCACCAATTAAGAACTACAGTATGAATTAGTATAGGAAAAATATAATTGTATGGTTAGGATGTTAATTGTATGTGCGTTGAGGAATACTATTGCAAGAAAATGTCCATACACACGAAGATTTTTTAAGGTTTCATCTATTGCAAGAAAAGAATTGAAGTCATGTTCTTACCGTTCATCTAATTTGTAATCTTTAATGTGTAACATGTGGAAATCTCATGATTTACACTTAATTAACACAAATTCTTTTGAAATGGACGTGTGACGAAAAGGTTAAATATTATTGTATAAGATAAAATACAAATTCTTTTGGATCTACAAATGGTAAAGAGATTCAGAATGTCTCCTCGCAGGATTATATATTTTAAGCATATATTACATTACTTCTTAAATCAGCAATCTATGTTCTTTTTCTTTCCCCTTCGTCCTCCTTAATATTCCTGTAATTAGACATAAAAGCCATAGAGTTTAATTCTTTCACCCCTCATGCTAAATGAACAAAAAAAAATAACCCAAAGAGTGAGGCTAATCTGAATTGTTCATTTTACTATGCAGAGTTAAACTATTATATCCAATATAATTAGCACTATAAAATAAATGATCACTATCCTATGCTAACCTTTTTAAAATAAAATAAATATTTTATGAGTAATACCAGCCACAATCAGCATTGTTTGATTTATATATATATACATCTCTATATATATCGTTCACTGTACTTTTCTTTTCTGTATTAATTATTAATCAATCAATCGAGAGCAATGGCGACGGAAATAGCGGAAGAAGTGGATGTAGAAGGTGTACTCTCTAATAATTTTGTAGCATGGAAAGCTACGGAATATCTTGAGAGGCATAACGTTAATGTAGATCAAATATTTGAGGATGTAGACTCCATGACTGAGCTGCTAGGGCTTCCAAAGATAAAGGTGATGCTGGGACTCGGCACGAACACAACGCGGCACCATTTTGCAGAACTGAACGAGAAAGCCTTCATTCCTCGTTTTGTTTCGTTCGGACCCTACCATCACAAGCGGAATAATGAGTCCACAACAAGTGCATTGGACGCAACTGAGACTCACAAGCAAAGAGTATTCTTTTCGTTTTTGAGAAAACATTCCATTTCGCAAGTGAAAGATTTTGTTCGTACTTTTTGTGAAATGTTAAACGATTTAAAGAAATTTTACCCTATGATGGATGTAGAGTGGAGTGAAAATCCTGCTGATTTCCTACAAATGATGATTCTTGATGGCTATTTCATGCTGGAAATCCTACGGTTTGATGATTTGCATGCGAGAGCATCTGAGTACGGTTCTTCTGATTTCCTACAAATGATGATTTCTTGCAAGCGGTCAATCAAAACTGACATGTTGCTGCTTGGAAATCAACTGCCTTTAGTACTTCTTGAAAAGTTCCTAGTTTGGGAAGGCAAAAGAGAGGTACGTACTTATTAAATTATGTAAAATATTTTTTCTCTACAATATATATATATATATATAATATGTATTTGTTTGGGAAGGCATATGTATTTGTTTAAATTTTTTTTTTTTCTCCTTTTGTTAAACTAACAATTCTTTTGGAAACTAAACTTGGTTCAATTAAAAAAATAGAAAAATTATCTAATAATACAAAATCTTAAATAATTCTTGACTCCAGAGCTACAACCTTAGCTTTTTTTTTTTTTTTAAACTGATTTAGAAACTGGATTCTAATTTCTAATATAACCTTACGTGTTTGTGTCTGTGAAGGCTGAGGCAAAGGCTGAAGTGAAGAGACTCATAGTAAACTTTTATTTTTCGGCCAACTCAGCATTCCAACCAACTAACGAAGATGAAGAATCCAAGCACGTACTGGATCTCTACAGGAAAAGCATTATATTATCTAAACAACCAAGAAGCACACCAACAAGTGAGAGATGCGAAGGGCTAGAACGTTCAGCAATAGAGCTACATCAAAGAGGAATCAAATTCGAGAAAAGCAAAACAAAACTTCTAGACGAAATGTCGTTTCAGAATGGAGTTCTCAAACTTCCAGAGATACAACTGCACGACGCATCTGAAGAAATTTGGCAAAATCTAATGGCTTTTGAGCTCGCCGATGGGGGTAGTGAAGTAATTTCCTACGTTCACTTCATGCACATTTTGGTCCGAACGGAAGACGACGTAGCTTTCTTATGTAAAAAAGGGATTATTCAGACTTGTGCTGGGAAACATAAAGATATTGTTCAACTTTTCCATTCTTTGTCGGGAATTATTTCTGGCCATGAACATAACGTAATTGATGATGTCCGACAGCAGGTTTATCGGGCCTCAAAAAGACGGTGGAATGAGTTTTATGGGTATTTTCGCCGGAATCTGGCACTGGCGATTTTCAGTTTTATTGTTGGACCGCTCGTTGTTATCCTCACATTGATTCAGACCATATATGCTGTATATGGTACCTACCATAAATAATTTACGATTCTTGATTTTTTTTATTTGGGGTTAAATAAAATTTGAATCATATGTATTGATTCATGTGTGGTTTGAAAGGGTGTTTTCGATTTGTAATTCTGGTCGTGATCGTATTGTATTTGTATTAGTAGTTTGGAATTGGTTTAATATTCCCATTTGCGATGTGTGTGTATTGTTATTTGTGTTTCAATAAATGATTTTTTTTAACTATTTTTTATTATTAAATAATAATAGAAAAAAAAAAGAGTATGATTGAGAATAGTGGAATCGATTCATGTAGCAACACTCTTTTGGATAATGAGAGGTGGCTCCAACCATAAAAATGGTGCAGCCCCTTTTTTTCATTTTTTTTTTCCAATTTCAATGAGATATGGTGTTATTTTGTATTATAATTTAATTCTATACTGTTTACTTAATTCTATACTCTAAAAAATTTAATTTAGAGTGCTCAATTTAATTGTATACTTTTTTTTAAAAAAAATTTTGTGCACCAAATTAAACGAGACAATGCTCAATTTAATTTAAAAATAATAAAATTTATTTAATTTTTATTTAATTTTTTTTAAAAAAAAAAAAAGTGGGCCGGATCAAACTTACCCTCACCCCAACCACTACTGATTTTGTAATTAGGGATGAGAAATTTGAAAGATGTTTGTTTTCACATTTATGAGCATAAATCTTTTGGTTAGTAGACTCTGTCTAAGATTTAAATAAAACTTTCATTATCCATGTTATAAAATAAAATTAGTTTTTCTTTTTCTTTTCTTATGAGAATGAATAAAATAAAATTAGTTTTTGAAAAAGTGATCTGGGCAATAAATTTTTAAAATATTCATAACCTAATTGTTTTCTGAATAGTGAACTGAGTCACACTCTAAATAAACTTTCTGAAAAAGAAAAAATTACCAATATATTTGAAATTTTTTTTATTTAATTAACAAATAATAATGTCTTATAGTATTTTACAATTCAAGTTTAGATTAAAAAATATTTTATATTTTCCCTTTTTAACATCTAATTCTTTTTTTAAACGTTTCATAAGCGGTTGTAAAATTAAAATTATTCATCTCAATCATTTGGCAATGGCAATGAAACTTAAGATGAAATAATATGCATTAAACAATATATATATATATATATATATATATATATATATATATATTAATTTAATGAAAAAATAGAAGGTTAAACAATTTCATAGAATTTTAATAAAAATACAAGGATATGTTATAAGTATGTTAGAATTTAAATTTTAGATTAAACTAATTTTATACCCCATACTTTGAGTGGATAGTAATTTTTAGAATAATTAGTAATTTTAATTTTAATATTTATTATTTTTCATAATAATTATAAATTCTATTATTTTTATTTTTATTTAAAATTCATGGTACAATTCAATTGGATTTTAAAATTAAATTTTTATCACAATTTATATGAGATCTAAATTAATTATAAAAAATTATAATTTTCTTAATTAATTTAATTTGATCTTGCATGAATTTTAATTACATCAAACTTTTGACAATTTTTTAACTTTGTGCTATCGAAATACATGTAGAATAAATCACTATGGGAATATATTATACTTCAAATAATATTTTTATTCTTTTTTATACTTAAGTTCTAAAATATTAAAATCTTCATAACACTAAAAAGCACCTTTTTCATGAAAATAATTTTGATAAATTCTCATTCTAACAATCCACATAAATTCTGATTTTATTTAATTTTTTCAAATATTTAAAAACCTTTTTAGATATAAAAAAAGGGTAGAATTTAGATAACAATTGTTTTAACTCTTTAGTGTTATATGTTATTATATACTACTTCCATATTTGTGAATTGTTTATATTTTCTTTTTTGAATGTGTTTTTCAATTTTTTGCATTTACATTTATAGTAAGTTTTGTAATTATTTATTATTATTTTTCTATTGGTATTGGTGAAAAAGTAAATTTTATAAAGAATTAGTAATTGTTTATTATTATTTCTATATTAGTATTGGTGAAAAGCTGATTTTTTTAGTATTTGTAGTTTTAGGATTTAAATAATTGAGAAAATCAGAAGTAGTATAATTTTATTACAACAAAAGATTTTTTAAAAAATAAAATTTCGTACTTCAAATGAAAAAATCGTTATGTGTTCTCATATATAAATTTTTATAATCATAATAATAATTATTTGTAACTATATTCATTATGAAAGGGAATGCCAATAGACTTTCATAAAATAAAACAGGAAAAATAAGCAAATTTTTATATGTTTTATGGATAGATATATAAATTATAATATACGATATTTATCATAATTAAGGGCTTCAAAAATTTATTTATGGATAAAGCAATAAATTTGTCTAGATAAGTAATAGACATACCTATTTTGAGAAAAATAAGAAGACAGCTGCAAAAACTCCTCTGCCATCCAAAGTTTATCCAATTCTTTGTGGTTGAATTCATAACCTTTGGGAAAGATCGCACAGTAAGTGAAAGATAGCTTAACCTTTACGACAGTAGGATGGGACTGCTCTCCTTCCATATGCCTCTCATTAGAACATTTTCCCAAGCACTGCGAGTTAGTTTTGCTTTTAGAAGACCACCGAGAGCTTTAACTGCCAACAGTAAACATCCACATCTTTCAACAATCATCTTACCTAAGTCTTCTAGATCTTCAAAACTGTGGAAATTTGGTTTTCCAAAGGCATGTTCGGCAAGCAAATAGAGAGACTCATCACTGGTCAACTGATTTAGAGGATAACTCTGAACAACATCCATCATTTGTGAAATACAAGACTGTGAGTTGTCAGGATAATTCTGCTTGTTCTTGCTCCATTTTCAAGGGGAAGTCGGAAGAGTGCCCAATCCTCATATTTCTCGTTCCACACATCATCCAGCACAATTAGAAGTTTTTGGCTGGATAACTTCTCCTTTAGCCTTAACTTCTCCTTTAGCCTTACTTGAAGTTTATTCAAATCGTCCTTACTAAAAGCAGCATCAATTGAGAGAAGAACATATTTGGTAATGTCCCAACCAACTCAGGACAATCCCTAATTGTAAGCAGATGCAGTCTAGGAAATAGTCTTGGAACTCCTTCATTCGAATCAACAGGGTGAGACCATTGCTTCCACAACCTAAAACTCAACTCCTACTTCTACCACTTTAAACATCCCTTTGATGCACAAGTTTTTGAGTTTGGGTAGTCCTCCAATTGACGGCAGTGAGGTAGTATTTGGACAGCTACACAGCGTTAGGTCCATCATATTTGCAAACGTTGGATCTCCTATCCATGATAGAAATATCTTTCCTCTGTAATATTCAACAAAAAGCTTTTCCAGATTTTTGTGAGGTCTTAGGGAGTTGAGAACCTCAAATTCATGTTCCTGTTCATGTTCCTGTTCCTCTTCTCTTTGTGAATCATCCGAATATTTTGACCAAACCAAGGCCATTTCATGAACACCCTCTAGGCCTTCGCATCTCTCACTTGGTGGTGTGCTTCTTGGTTGTTTAGATAATATAATGCTTTTCCTGTTGAAATCCAGTACGTGCTTGCATTCTTCATCTTCGTTAGTGGGTTGGAATTCTGAGTTGGCCGAAAAATAAAATTATAGTATAAATCTCTTCACTTCAGCCTTTGCCTCAGCCTTCACAGACACAAACACGTAAGGTTATATTAGAATCCAGCTTCTAAATCAGTGAAAAAAAAATAAAAAAAGCTAAGGTTGTAGCTCTCTGAGTCAAGAATTATTTAAGATTTTGTATTATTAGATAATTTTTCTATTTTTTAAATTGAACCAAGTTTAGTTTCCAAAAGAATTGTTAGTTGAACAAAAGGAGGAGAAAAACAAATACATATATGAATATTTTACATAATTTGAAAAATACGTACCTCTGTTTTGTCTTCCCAAACTAAGAACTTTTCAAGAAGTACTAAAGGTAGTTGATTTTCAAGCAGCAACATGTCAGTTTTGATTAACGGCTTGCAAGAAATGATTCCCCGAAAGCTAAAAATCGGATCAGAAGGACCGTACTCAGATGCTTCCGCAGGCAAATCATTAAACCGGAGGATTTCCAGCATGAAATAGCCATCAAGAATCATCATTTGCAGGAAATCAGCAGGATTTTGACGCCACTCTAATTTCTTTAAATCGTTTAACATTTCACTAAAAGCACGAACAAAGTCTGCCACTTGCGAACTGGTATGTTTTCTCAAAAACCAAAAAAAATGCTCTTTTCTTGTGAATCTCAGTTGCCTCCAATGCACTTGTTGTGGACCCATTATTCCGCTTGTGGTGGTGAGGTCCGAACGAAACAAAACGTGGAATGAAGGCTTTCTCGTTCAGCTCTGCAAAACGGTGACGTTTTGTGTTCGTGCCGAGTCCGAGCATCACCTTTATCTTTGGAAGCCCTAGCTGCTCAGTCATGGAGTCTACATCCTCAAATATTTGATGTACATTAACGTTATGCCTCGCAAGATATTCCGTACCTTTCCATGCTACAAAATTTTTAAAGAGTACACCTTCTACATCCACTTCTTCTGCTTTTTCCATCGCCATTGCTCGATTGATTAATAATTAACACAGAAAAGAAAAGTATAGTGAACGCTATATATAGAGATGTATATATATATAAAGCCAACATCTGCATCCCGAATGTTGATAATATTATTTGACTCTTCAATACGAAGTTTTCCAGCCAAAAGAGGGAAATTTATCAAGTCTCTTATCCCAAGGGCATTAATGTCTCACAGAGAAAATTCGAAGACAGCAAACGAGCTATGGACCAAATCTTCACGAATAAGTAACCTGTAGACGACAAAAGATAAAGATTAGGCAGCCACTCAGATGCTTAAGTTTACGACAAAAGATAAAGATTAGGCAGCCACTCAGATGCTTAAGTTAGTAACTTATGGGTGGAGATAATAATAATTGAATAGGAGAGAGGAGATTTCACGGCGTACATTTAATTAGGAGACCCTTAAGGGTATTTATAGGAGATAATTACTGACCTTATCATAGTAGGACACCTTGCGAGTCACACTCTATAACATATTAGGATACTGCGAATAAATCGGAGTCCATTTAGGTAAAGGATTTATTATGCCACGTCATTACATGTCCCCCCATCAAGTCCCTTAGTCAAAGACTGAGGGTTTCTCTTTTTCTCTCTTTTTCAGCTTCTCTTCTAAGCACTGCGTAAATTAAATTTCTTAGTAAAGGATCTTAATGTAGTGTTAATGTCAAGATGCATTTGCTATGGGCAAATGAGTTTATAGACCAAGCTTTATCTTCTGTTTGTGTTATGGAGGGATGATCGAAGGATCATGCTCGACCATAGGCTCTTTATGCTATAGAGAGACGATCTAAGGATCTCGCTCAACCACAGTCCTTTTATGCTGCAGAGAGACGATTTAATAACCGCACTCAACCACAATCTTTTTATGCTGCGGAGGAGCGATTTAAGAACCACGCTCAACCACAGTCTTTTTATGCTGCGAAGGGGTGATCTAAAGATCGCACTCAACTATCGTCTTGGCGAGCGACAGAGGGATGATCTAGGGATCATACCCAACCATCTTCTTGGAGAACATTGGAGGGATGCTATTTCTAGCTAAATAATAATTCTAGTGCAAATAAATAATTTAGCACTTAATATAGCATATTTACTCAAATTAAAATATTTTTATAATTAGTTAATATCTCTAACTAATTATTTTCTCAAAATAAATTCAATATATATTAAAATGTATTCTGGAAGGATGAAATTGTAATGATAGAATAAGTTCAGAGGCTTATCTGTAAATATTCAGGGGTCTACTTGCACACAACATCTAACTTCTGGGGCCAGAATATAATTTTCTGAAAGTTCAGGGCTACACCCTTGATTTTTTGAAAACGCGGTGCTGCTACGCGTTTTAGCACAAAACACCGCCGTTTAGCCCATGCCAATACGTCACCGTTTTAGTTAAAACGTGATATGTTCCAGCGTTTCTCTCATCTTCTTCGCTCGAATTCCTGCTAACCGGGTCTTACCCTGTCCGACGGAGCTTTGGTGATCGGCCACAATTCGTGCGCCCAAAATTAGCAACTCATATATTAGTCTCTTCCTCTCACCGGGCCAATCCCAATTGTGGCCTCAGATTCGCCGTCCAATCGATTTTGCTTTTCTGTTTGGATAACCCGTTAGGCTTGTGGGCAACCCGACTGCATCTTTACCCTTCGGCCACCAAATGCTGCACTTCTTGTCACTAATCTGATCTCCAGACCTGAGGAAGTGACTGGCAATCCTCAGTTGATGATGATGATGCCAGACAGCGGGGGTGGAGTTGGGTTGTTCTTCTGGTTTTCTCCTCTAAATTAACTGTTTTTGATTTATTTTAAATCTGAAATTCAATTTCTATTCTCTCTGTTTTGTGTCTCCTCTTTTTGTTTTGCTCTATATTCTTTTTCTCTTTTCCTCCCTTCTATGCACTGATATATTCGTTTAGCTCTTTCTTTCTTCATCCTCGACAAATATATTTACAGATGATTGGAGAAATTTACGGTTAGACTGATAAACTGAAGGTCTCTATCTGTCCACGCTCACCGCACCAAATAATGTCTCACAGAAAAAATTCGAAGACACCAAACGAGCTATGGATCGAATCTTCACGAATAAGTAATTTATAGACGACAAAAGATAAAGATTAGGCAGCCACTCCGATGCTTAAGTTAGTAACTTATAAGTGGAGATAATAATAATTGAATAGGAGAGAGGAGATTTCACGGCGTACCTTTAATTGGGAGACCCTTGAGGATATTCATAGGAGATAATTACTGACCTTATCACAGTAGGACACCTTGCGAGTCACACTCCATATCATATTAGGATACAGCAAATAAATCGAAGTCCATCTACATAAAGGATTTATTTGTCCACGTCTTCACATGTCCCCCCCCCCCCCCATCAAGTCTCTTAGTCAAAGACTAAGGGTTTCTCTTTTTCTCTCTTTTTTAGCTACTCTTCTGAGCACTACATAAATTGAATTTCTTAGTAAAGGATCTTGATGTCATGTCAATGTCAAGATGCATTTGCTATGGGCAAATGAGTTTATAGACCAAGCATTATCTTCTACTTGTGTTATAGAGGGATGATCAAAGGATCATGCTCGACCATAGGCTCTTTATGCTATGGAGGGACGATCTAAGGATCTCGCTCAACCACAGTCTTTTTATGCTACGGAGGGGTGATCTAAAGATCGCATTCAACAATCTTCTTGGCGAGCTACAGAGGGATGATCTAGGGATCATACTCAACCATCTTCTTGGAGACCGTTGGAGAGATGCTATTTTTAGCTAAATAATAATTCTAGTGCAAATAAATAATTTACCAGTTAATATAGCATATTTACTCAAATTAAAATATTCTTATGATTAGTTAATACCCCTAACTAATTACTTTTTTTAAAATAAATTCAATATATATTAAAATATATTCTGGAAGGATGAATTGTAATGATAAAATAAGTTCAGAGGCTTATCTGTAAATGTTCAGGGGTCTGCTTGCACATAGCATCTAACTTCTGGGGCCAAAATATAATTTTCTAAAAGTTCAGGGCTACGTGCATTTTAGCACAAAACGCCACCATTTAGCCCATGCCAATACGTCACCGTTTTAGTTAAAACGCGACCTGTTCCAACGTTTCTCTCATCTTCTTCGCCTGAATTCCTTCTAATCGGGTCTTACCCTGTTCGGTGGAGCTTTGGTGATTCGCCACAATTCCTGCGCCCAAAATTAACAACTCGTATATCAGTCTCTTCCTCTCGCCGGGCCGATCCCAATGGTGGACTCATATTTACCGTCCAATCTCAGGACGATTTTGCTTTTTTGTTTGGATCCACGGACAACCTGTTAGGCTTGTAGGCAACCCAACTGCATCTTTACCCTCCGGCACCAAATGCTACACTTCTTGTCCCTAATCTGATCTCCGGACCTGAGGGAGTGACTGGCGGTCCTCAGTTGATGATGATGATGCCAGACGGCAGGGGTGGAGTTGGGTTGCTCTTCTAGTTTTCTCCTCTAAATTAACTGTTTTTGATTTATTTTAAATCTGAAATTCAATTTCTATTCTCTCTGTTTTGTGTCTCCTCTTTTTGTTCTGCTTTATATTTTTTTTTCTTTTCCTCCCTTCTGTGCACGGATATATTCGTTTAGCTCTTTCTTTCTTCATCCTCGACAAATATATTTGCAGATGATTGGAGAAATTTACGATCAGACTGAAGATATGAAGGTCTATATATGTCCATGCTCACTGTACCAAATAATGTCTCATGGAAAAAATCCAAAGACACCAAACGAGCTATGGACCGAATCTTCACGAATAAGTAACATGTAGATGACAAAAGATAAAGATTAGGAAGCCACTCCGATGCTTAAATTGGTAACTTATGGGTGGAGATAATAATAATTGAATAGGAGAGAGGAGATTTCATGGTGTACCTTTAATTGGGAGACCTTTAAGAGTATTTATAGGAGATAATTACTGACCTAATCACAGTAGGATACCTTGCAAGTTACACTTGGAGTCTATCTAGGTGAAGAATTTATTATGCCACATCATTAGGCATTATTGGCTTTTCCCACAGTAAACTTAGATATGGTTTGCAGATTTTTCAAATTAGCCATCTCCATTGGCAGCTCCTTCAAAGAATATGTACCCTCAAGATCAAGGTGAACTAAGTTGATTAAATTGCCTCTCCCAGCAGGCAACTTTTTTAGGTGCTCACATCCATGTAGATTTAATGTCTGAAGTTGATAAGATCACCCAACGATTGAAGTAATTTCATGATTTTAGCATAAGACAAGTTAAGATCTCGCAAATGCTTCAAGACCCCTATTGAACTTGGCAATTCATCCGGCAAGTGACCAACTGGTGATGACACCCTCAAACGTTTCCACTTTGGCACTAGCTTATGCACCACCAATTTATCAGCCCATATATGACTAGAAACAAAACTGTATAATGCTAAGAATGTTCTCAAATTACTCATCTTACCGAAGCCTTCAAATCTTTGGTAGTTATCAACTGAACGAGAAAATGCCAAATGTCGGACTTTTGCATGTGATATTGGAGCCATTGACATATCATCCACATTAAGACATATTTCTTCATTAATGAAACGACTTAAATCATTCATTAAATTATGCATCACATATTTCAATTTATCTGTAGAAGATTCTTGAAAAAGTGATCTCGACAATAAATCTTCAAAATATTCATAATCCAATTGCATTCTGAATAAATAATTGAGGCAAACTCTAAATAAACTTTATAAAAAAAATAAAATTACCACTATATTTTAAAATATTTTTGTATTTGATTAACAAATAGCATTTTACAATTCAAGTTCAGATATATATGTGTGTGTGTTTGTTATAAGTATTTTAGAATTTAAATTTTACATTAAACTAATTTTGTTCCTGCACTTTGGGAGGATAGTTATTTTTTAGTATAACTAGTATTTTTTATAATTTTATGAAAGATAGGAGGTTAATCAACGTGGATATATTATAATTATTTTAGAATTTAAATTTTAGATCAAACTAATTTTATACCATAATTAATACTTTTAATTTTAATAATTACTATTTTTAATAATTATAAATTTTATTATTTTTATTTTTATTTAAAATTTATGTACAATTCAATTGGATTATAAAATTAAATATTTTTTCACAATTTATATTAGATCTAAATTAATTATAAAAAATTATAATTTTCAATGTAATTTGATCTTGCATAAATTTTTATTAAACCAAACTTTTGAAAAATATTTAACTTTATACTATCAAAATGCATGCAAGACAAATCACGATGGGAATATATTATCATTATGTCATTGTTATGTATTACCATTTTGCATGAAAATAATATTGCAAGTCTCATTCTAACAATCCACTTAAACTCTGATTTTATTTAATTTTTTAAAATATTTAAATATTAAAAAGAAATAGAATTTAGATAAGAATTGTTTTAAGTGTTTAGTGAAACACATATAATTTTATTATGACAAAAGATTTTTAAAATGTAAAATTATTTTCAATCATTAAACATATAAAAATAAAATTTCATACTTCAAATGAAAAAATGTTGTGAAAAAATGCAAAAAAATTTCATTATAATTATAAATTTTTATAATTATAATAATAATTATTTGCAGGCCCGACCTTTGACCGGTGCAAGCTGTGCTCTTCTTAAGATCATTTTACTAACATCTCTTATCGGCATTACATCTTTTTCCTTCTTTGCTCTTCTTCAGATCATCTTCTCACTGTGATAGTCGCCGCCCGCCGCTGTCGCCACGATGCCACCGATGTTGCACAGGGCCCCTAATATCTCAGGCCGGGGCTGATTATTTGTAACGACATTTATTATGAAAGGGAATGATAATAAACATTCATAAAATAAAATAGAAGAAATAAGCAAATTTTTAATCATCAAAAGAAGCTCTACATTGTGCAAAATCATCATATACGATATTTATCACTATTAAGGGTTTCAAAAATTTATTTATGGATAGACCAATAAGTTCTTCAAAATGAGTAATATACATACCTATTTTGAGTAAAATAAGAAGACGGCTGCAAAAATCATCCAAAGTTTAACCAATTCTTTGTGGTTGAATTCATAACCTTTGGGAAAGATTGCACAGTAAGCGAAACGTTGGTTCAAGTGAGGTGCAAGATAAGGATAGCTCAACCTCAACTACTGTAGAATGCGACTGCTCTCCTTCCATATGCCACTCTTTAGAACATCTGCGAGTTGGTTTTGCTTTACCACCACGAGCTTTAACTGCCAAAGGTAAACTCCTACATCTTTCAACAATCATCTTACCTAAGTCTTCTAGATCTTCAAAATTGTGGAAGTTTGGTTTTCCAAAGGCATGTTGGGCAAGCAAACAGAGAGACTCATCACTGACCAATTGATTTAGAGGATAACTCTGAACAGCATCCATCATTTGTGAAATAGCAAGACGGTCTAATCAAGAATAGAAAGGGGTTTCAATTTGAAATCGTAAAATGCAAACTTAAGAAATATAATTGTTATACTCAACAAAAAACTGCATTGTACATGCTTCTAAGACTCAAATTATTTTTAAAAGTTAATATTTCATAAATTAATTAAGACAAATTGTTTTAAACCTGAATTTTTAAACTACAATCAGCCATTCCCTAATCTGTTAGTTTAGTCAATAGGAAAGGAAGAGTTAAACAAAACAACTACATTAACTCAGTTTCATTTTAATTTCCTTTACTTCCATACATTTTCTCAGGAACCAAACAAAACATAATACTGTATTTGATTTTTTTTCCTTCAATAGGTTGAGAAAACCGCCAAAGACTAATAAATTTAAATGCCAAACACTAATGATAGAGAACCAGAGACTGTACCTGGAACTTCGGGGATGTATACCAGAGATTTTATCGATACCGGAGCTTCGGCAACCGGCAAAAAAAGGTGCAGCAGATTGTTTGCAACTGGTTTAGTTTTAATTATGCAGCAATACACTTAGCCTATAATTAAAGATTATCATGAAGATATAACAACAAAACAGAGGAACAAAATTAAAATAATGTAAAGAGAATCTAATTTATCTGGATTGAAGTGATCAACATCGTAACGTAAGATTCTTACTTGAGCTGAAGAATTTGTGCGAAGCAGCAGATATAGCGAAAGGATATGGTAGGGAGACTTCAATCAACACTGCAGCATTCTCGTCGTGCATTGGGAGAAATACAGTTCCATTCTAACTCTTTGCAGTGCAGGAATCTATATCCAGTAATATTCATCCACGTCAACCCCGTAACAAATCTGAAAACCGTTGAAATTGGAGCAAGATTTTATGGGCCCTGGGCGGGCTCCCCTCCTGCCCCTGCCCAGGGCCGGCCCTGGCAAGACCGTGAGTTGTCAGGATAATTCTGCTTGTTCTTGCTCCATTTTCAAGGAGAAGTCGGAAGAGTGTCCAATCCTAATACTTCTGGTTCCACATATCATCCAACACAATTAGAAATTTTTTGCCCGATAACTTTTCCTTTAGCCTTACTTGATGATTATTCAAATCGTGATTCTCACTAAAATTAGCATCAGCATCAATTGATCTAAGAACATATTTGGTAAGTCTAACGACATTAAAATCTTCCCTGATGGAAATCCAAGCTGAAACATCAAAATTATTTTCAGCTTCATCAAAGATAAGTTTAGCAAGAGTTGTCTTTCCAACCCGGCCATTCCTACTATACAGATCACAGTCAAATGGCTCTTTCATTGTATTCATCAAGCAGCTAGTAGCTATATGTACCACCTGTTCTTCCTGTAGCAACCTCTGTCAATTAGTTGATTCTTTTGAGAAGCGATCTCTTGCAATCGTGCAGTAACTCTCTTGATCTTAGAAATCATCTGAATGTTTGATTTAATAGCCTTGAGATTCATCTCAGCAAGGAGCTTTCGTACCTTAAACATACGACGCCCAACCCGTTAAGCAAATGATCAAAATGAAATAGGTTTGTTGGTGATTAAAACGAATTTTGAAATGCCAAAAGTGTTGTTAAAAGTAACAAGTATTTTGTATCATACATATATGGGTATCATATATATATATATATATATATATATATATATATATATATGTGGGGTATAGCTGTAGATAAGAAAGGACTTATTAAAAAGAAAAAGGAAGGACTTTGTTTTTTCTTATCCTCTGTTACTTTATTTGCGCTGCTTTATTCTTTTCGTTTCTTTCACTTTAAATGAGTGGCCGATAATTTTGCTTTACACGTAAATATCTACAAAACATCAAGCTAAATTTTCTTATTCAGCTGAACTTTTAAAAACTTCAGCTTGTAAATTCAGTCAAATAATAACACTTTCATATTATGTACACATAATATTTCAAAATTATGGACATAAAATATTTGAAAATTATGAACAGAAATCATCATAGTTTTTGAACTCTTCTCATTGTAAATAAATAAATTAATTAAATATTTATAAATCATTTAAAAATTTAAATGACAACTAATAAAATTTTTTATTGTATATTGGATGGTGACTAGATTCATTTTGTAGCACAAAATTTTGGGTTCTTTATTTTGAGTGATTGCCAACAAAAAAAAAAAAAAGAATGAGTCGGCGAAAATTTTGAGTCTGAAACATAACTAGATAAGGGGTAAATAGAATCAATACATGAGCAAGCTAAATTAAAAGAGTATGAAGATGTGCCTTCATTGTTTGTTGGAAAATTAAGCTCATAATCTTTATGGCTAGCTTGTTGAATTTTAGTGCGTTGGGGTGTTCGTGAAACACTTGATTTGATGTAATAGATGGGATAGTTATTTATTGGTGGAGAAAATAATGGTATATTAGGTACATGTATTGATGGTAAATTGAATATAGGTGGTGGATCATTAATATTTGTAATTAATGAGGCAATTTTTCGGTCTTGTGACTAGAGGTGAGTAAAACCGAACCGGAATCGAGAACCGAATCGGAATCAAACTGAAAAAACGGTTAATCGAATTTTTAATTAGATTTTTGGTTCGTTAAATAGTATAAACCGATTTTTCGGTTTGATTTTTTGTTCGCTTTAAAAAGAAAAACTGTTTTTTTGTGTAAAATTCGGTTAGAATCGAAAACCGCACTGAACCGAACCGAAAAAATCAATTAACCGAATTTTCAATTCGGTTAACGCTTTATTATTTTTGGTCGATTTTAAACCGAAACCAAAAAGATCGGTCCGGTTCACCGAACCGATTTTGCTCACCCCTACTTGTCACATTGTTTTGACAATAATGAAGCAATTGTCTGGTCTTTGTTTTCGATTATAATACTTCCTTTGCCCAAACGATTGTGCAGAAGAGCACCTCCAACAGTTGTTACGATTTCCATCTCAAAGTGAAAGATGAAATTTTTAGCAGAAAATAGAAAAAAGTTCAAAAATGAGTTGGAGATGCTAAAAGTGAAATTGCAATAGCAAATGATTAAAATGAATTTTGAAATGCTAAAAGTGTTGTTAAAAGAAAAAGAATCTGTTTCTCTTTAGTTTCTTTAATTTCTTTGTCTAACGGCTCTTATTCCTTTCCTTTCCTTTCAAACAAAACTCTCTCTTTTTCACTGATTCCTTTCTTCCTCTGTTTAACTCTCTCTTTCCAGGCATTCCTTCCAATTTTTTTTTTCTCTTTTTCTTTATGCTTGATGCCTAATTATTCTTTTTAACAAATAACAATAAAAAAATTTGGTCTCTTTTTCTTTAATTGTGTTTTTTTATTCTTCTTTTCATCTCCATTGATCTGTTTCGAGCATCACTCTGTTTTTTCTTAGCCTCTGTTTCTTTATTTGTGCTGTTTTATTCTTATTGATTTTCTGTTTCTATCACTTTAAATGACTGGCAGACAATTTTCCTTTGCTTTTAAAATCTTCTGCTTGTAAATTCAGTCAAATAATAACACTTTCACATTCTATACGTAAATATTTCAAAACTAAGAACAGAAATCATCATAGTTTTTTGAACTCTTTTCATTGTGAATAAATAAATTAATAAAATATTTATAAGTCATTTAAAAATTTAAATGACAATTAATGAAATTTTTATTGTATATAGGATGGCATTAGATTCATTTTGTAGCACGGAATTTTAGATTCTTTATTTTGAGTGATTGCCGACAAAAGAAAGAAAAGCATGGGTGGTCGAAAATTTTGAGTCTAAAACATAGATCAATACATGAGCAAGCTAAATTGGAAGGGTATGAAGATGTGCCTTCATTGTTTGTTAAAAAATTAAGCTCATAATCTTTATAGCTGGCTTGTTGAATTTTAGTGCGTTGGGGTGTTCTTGACACACTTGATTTGATGTAATAGATGGGATGGTGGGTTATTGGTGGAGAAATTAATGATATAGTAGGTACATGTATTGATGGTAAATTGAATATAGGTGGTGCATCATTAATATTTGTAATTAATGAGGTAATTTTTTGGCCTTATGATTGTGGAGAAGACATGACATTATTTTGACATTAATGAAGCAATTGTTTGGTCTTTGTTTTGGATTGTCATACCTCCTTTGCCCAAACGATTGTGCAGAAGAGCACCTCCAACAGTTGTTACGATTTCCATCTCAAAGTGAAAGATGAAATTTTTAGCAGAAAATAGAAAAAAGTTGAAGAATCGGTTGGAGATTGTGAGTGAAATTGCAATAGCAAATGGTCAAAATGAAATGGGTTTGTTGGTGATTAGAACGAATTTTGAAATGCTAAAAGTGTTGTTAAAAGAAAAAGAGAGGACTCTGTTTTTTCTTAGCCTCTTTTTCTTTATTTGTGCTGTTTTATTCTCATTGATATTCTGTTTCTGTCACTTTAAATGAGTGGCAGACAATTTTGGTTTGGGAACCCATCTTTTCTCTTTTTGCTTTTACATGCAGTATTACTCAGCGCATTTTTTTTTTTTTTTACAAATATAGACTTTATTAATTTAAATAGAAGGTAATACAAAACATTGGTCAATCATATAAAAATAGTTCCAACTTTTAACGAATTATTAATAATATTTAAAATTTAATTTTATCTGAATTATACCTAATTTGAAAAGATCAGTTTTAATAATACTGATAATTTAAATTTTAGACTAAATTGAAAAAAAAAATTAACCCAAACTCTTCCCTTATTTTCTTTTGGCGTTGAACTTCTGATTCTTTTGCATTTAGATCTTTCTACCCCATTTTCTTTAGATAAAAAGCCGCTAAACTTAATTTAACTTTTCAATTTAGTTCAACAGTTTAATTAATTAATTAAAATGGGATTATTTTGATAATTAAATATTTTAAATACCTGAATAAATTATAAGTACACTACAATTAAGTCTAGAATATTGCAAAAATTTATTAAATGAGTTTAATTTGATATAAAAATATTTAGAGACCCAAATATTTAATATTTAGACATTTTATTAAGGACAATTAACAAATGATTTAATTTAATAATTATTGATAAAAACTCAAAGATTTAAACAGAAAATAAATTGGAGTAGTTAAACAAAAATAAGTTAGAATACGAATCAAAGAACAATAATCTTATAATTTTGAAATTGGACGATGTTAGGACAGTTAGAAAAAAAAATGAAGAGGAACCGAAACTCAAGGAGAAAGAGATCTGATATTTTAACTAGATTTAATTATTGATACCTTAACTCTAAAAAATGTGTATTTTAAATGATTTTATCATGTTAATTCTTTAAATGATTATTTGATATTTTGATGAAGATTTGGTGAATAAGATTTTATAAGCCGAATCATACATATTTTTTTTTGGCAGAAATAATACTTTTAATAAACCAGTGATTAAAAGTGCTTTCTTAAAATAATTTGATTAATGCGGTTGTTTTATTAAAGAGTATATATTGATGCAAAAAATATATTGTTCAAATAATATATTTTTGATATATATATATATAGGGATATTATTGAGACTGACCTTTTCGAATTTGGTATAATTCAAACAAAGTTAAATTTTGGGTATTATTAAGAATTTGATGAAAGTTTAGGGTATTTTTATATGATTGGCCAAAAAAATTTAAGTTGAGCATAAGAATTGACATAGAAACTAGTAACTAGACATTTTCTAACTAACATATGAGCTAACTATTATACTTCCTAGATACAAAAACTAAAGTCAATCTTGGCAAACGAAGCAGCAGATTGATTAATGTCTAATGCAATATCATTTATCTTTAAAGGAGAATCTCTCATGTAAGAAATATCATTAATAACACTTTTGGCATCACTTTCCACCAGAACAACAGGCCATTGTTTCTTAACACAAAAAACATAGCTTGTTTAACCGTCAGACTTTCTAATACCATTGGGTATTCAACATAATTTACTTTATTAACCATCCAATTTATAATTTCTCCTCTCCAGTTTTGAACCACAACAGAAACCACACCTCCATTACCCCTACTAAATTTACTTGGATCCACATTAATCTTAATTGTTCCCGCTAGCGGAAGCCTCCATGAAGATAAATTATCAAAAGACGAATTATTAATATTTAAAAGCCTATCGTTTCCTCTTAAAATATTAGCTTCCTTAAACTCTCGTAAATAGCTTGCTACCTTGTTGAGAATATCACCACAATTCTTTGTCCTTCCTTGAAATATTAACACATTCCTCGCTTTCCAAATTTGCTAGAAGATATGAGCTGTCATCTCATAATTTTTTTTAAAATTTCTCCATTGCATTCAATGCATTCATTAGAGAGCTCCATATATCAACAAGATTATCAACATTCAGCACATCAGTACGTATAGATAAAGGAGAAGAGAACCAAACAACTATACTAAAAGCGCAATTAAAGAACAAATGAATCTCAATTTCTCCCTCCCACAGAAAAGACATGAATATATAATATTCAAAAGTCTGATGGAGATATTACTCCTGAGTGGCAAGCATTTCCTTAGTAGCCTCCATAAAATAACTTAGAACTTTCTTAGGACTTAAAAGTTCTAAATATTATTAAAAATTTGAATTTGAGTTCCGGGTAAAACTTATGAAGAAGCAGAACCCAACATCTTACAAGTCTCCCTATAACCAAATTTAACACTATACTTTTCATTATTAGTATAGTGCCAAACCCATTTATCTTGTAATGCAATATTTAATAGTGGAATGGCTAAAATAGCCTTTGCATCTGCATCATTAAAATTGTCAAAGACCACATATTTCTTCCACGTCCTACTCTCTTTATCAATCAGCTAATGAACCCATAAGATATCTTGACACCTACCTATTTTGTACTCAGGTGTAAAAGGATAAGCTGTAGGAATCCAAGGATTTGCGAAACAATGCAAATACTTCTCATCCCTAACCTGCCATCTTAAGCCTCTCTAAAGAACTTCACTACCCGTAAGTATGCTTCTCCATCCCCAGAATGGGTACAAGCCCTTTCTAGTTTTAGAAAATCAGAATAAAGAAAGTATCTACCTTTTAAGGTTCTTGCTAGGAGAGATTGTGAATCAATAATAATTCTCCCTCCCTACTAGGCAAGTAAAGCTAAATTCATGGCTTTCCGTTTCCTAAAACCAAGACCCCCTTCTTTTTTATGCCTATAAATTTTCTCCCATGCTACCCAATTAATTTTTCTCTCTTCTTGTTTTTGTCCACACTAGAAATTTGAGATCAAATTATTAATTTCTTGGGCGAAGGATTTAGGAATTTTAAAATAAGAGAAGGTAAAAAGGGTGATAGCTGATACAACAGCTTTGATTAAAATCTCTTTGCCAGCATAAGATAACAATTATTCCTTCCACTCCTATAATTTATTCCTAATCCTTTTCTTGATTTGTAAAAAAGTTTGTTTCTTTGATTTGTTAATAATAGCAAGTAGCCTAGGATATTTATCCATACCATCAACATTTATAAGCATAGAAGCTAAAACAAATTTGTTAGCAAAGGGAGTATTCTGAGAGAATAAAATAGAAGATTTAGCTAAATTGATTGTCTATCTGCTCATCTTGGAATAGAGGTGCAAGACTTGCAACAGATGATTAATTCGACTTTATTTTATGAAAAGTAACATAACTAAAAAATAGACATATAAGAATATTGTTGCACAATATACCTTAACCCTTAAAAAGCTAGTTGTATAAATTAGTTGGTACTCATAATTGAGTAACCAATACCGAATAATAAAAAAAAAAAACCTTGTTTGCATTATACATTTTAAACTCAGGCTGATATAAACGGTTACATGAGGGGGGAAAAAACTATATTTGATATGTTGTGCAATTGATTTTAAGCGTTTTTTATTTGCAAAAATTAGAGGTTGACAAATGTTAAGTTACTTATATGATCATTTGTGGAATGAAATTTTATAGTTTTATTATACAAATATGAGCATAGTTAAAAGCATATTTCTTTCTGTAATAGACCTATGATATGAATAGTTCGAATATTATTGTATAAGATAGAATATATATTCTGTCCAATCTACAAGCACCTAAAGTGAAAAAGGAACGAGAATAAGAACGTTTCATAGCTTTATATCTAAGCATATATTATATTACTTCTGAAATAAGTAACCTATGTAAAAAAAAGCTAAAGCATTCGAATCGTTACATGGCTCGATTCGAATTTCTTTTATTTTTTTTAAAATAAAATGGCAACTCATCTATATAGGAGATCAAATCCAGTGTATCACAGTTTTTAGATTTTAATTATTTATATTATAAATTAGATACGGAACAATTTGCACTATTAAATTTATAATTTTATCTAATTTATAGTACATATCCAAAATCTAAGTATCCATTGCATTTTATCTCAGAATTTTACATAAATAATTAACTAGTTCTTTTTTAATGCTGTAGCAGTAGCTTTTTTTTTAATGTTCTTCTTTTTTTTTTAGATAAAACGAATCAATCTAATTATAGCTTAAAGAAAAGTACCATTGTGTGCATGTTGCTTGTTTTTATGCCAAGGCACAATTTAATACTATCTCCGTATTTGTGGGTAGTTTACATTTTCTTTTTTGAGTGTGTTTTTGGGTTGTTTACATTTTCATTTATAATAAATTTTGTAATTATTTATTATTATTTCTTTATTGGTATTGGTAAAAAATTAAGTTTTGTAAAGGATTAGTAATTGTTTGTTATTATTTGTGTATTAGTATTGGTGATTTATTGGTATTTGTATTTTTAGGGTTTAAAAAATTAAGAAAAACACATGTAGTAATAAGTACATCTTTGAACCTGTTAGAAGATTAGAAATTGAATGTCCCCATCTCTAATGTTCAAAGAAAAACTTAATATATAAAAATTTAAAAATTAAAATAGATTGTATTATAAATGCTTAATTTCATAATGAATTAAATTTAATTCAAAAATTTATTTCAAAAATAATTAAAGAATAGAAATGCTGGGTGTGGTGTTTTCAAAGTGTTATGGTAAATATGTGTAACATGGTAAACTCTTAGTACTACTACTAAAATTTTTACAGTATAATTTACAAGAGCAGTGCAAATCTGACAGTGTTTTTTTTTGTAACAGCGAATGATACACTATAATAGGCTAACTAATTACTAGTTTTATTTTATTTTGGATTTATTGATAACTGCATAGTAGGGACAGTCTGCTTCTTAGAAATATGGTTTGGCTAGTGTTGGTGATTAAAACGAATTTTGAAATGCTGATAGTGTTGTTAAAAGAAAAAGAATCTCTATCTCAATTTCTCTGCCTAACAGTTCTTATTCCTTCCCTTTCAAACAAAACTCTCTCTTTTTCAGTGATTCCTTTCTTCTTTTTCTTTTTTTTTTTTCTTTTCCTTTATGCTTGATGCTTAATTATTCAAGACTTTCGAGCATCAGCCTTTTTTTTGGTTCAAATTTTCGAGCATCACTCTGTTTTTCCTTAGCCTCTGTTTCTTATTCAGCTGAACTTTTAAAAACTCCTGCTTGTAAATTCAGTCAAATAATAACTCGAAAGAATTGCAGGAGAAAACTCGGTTTAATTTTCAAAAGAGTCGTAATTATTTTATTATATTTTTCATATAGCGAACCGGTTAACAGTGAACCTTCTAGCGTTGCTCTATGTAGGACACAGAATTTTTCAACAGCTGCTTCACTGTAAGGAACTAAGAATGGCTTGTTTAACCCTTTGATGTTCTGTTGCAAAGTGCTAACCACAGCAACATATATAGTGCTAGCTAGCCAGCTAATGTGGTTATAGATAGCATCTTCTTTATGTTTCAAAATTCATAAAAGGAAAAATACAATTGAATTGCCTATAATCTAATGAAAGTACTCAAAAGTTCCAAAACTCAAAGTAAAACTGTTAAAATTTTTTACAATTGCTTATTTTAAGTTCATGCAGTATAGAAAATGTTCTTGCATCCTCTCTATTCAGATCATCTGGGTGCACCCACTGCTTCAATTTGAAACCTTTGAGTTTTGGAGGGTTTGATAATAAGGGCAAAAAAATCATTTTGCATTTTTTAGTTTTG
>CATIWJ010111840.1:0-21523 GCA_949640765.1 Croton laevigatus
TTTTTTCAATTGTTTACGTTTCCTTTTTGGGTAAGTAAGTTTAATTGTTTATTATTATTTATGTATTGGTATTTATGAAAAAGTAAGTGTTGTAAAGGGTTGATAATTATTTATTATTATTTTGTATTGGTATTAGTGAAAAGTAGGATTGTATTGGTATTTGTGTTTTTAGGGTGTAAAGAAATGAAAAAATTGGAGGTAGTACTTTTCTAAGTGATTTCGCGTAACTGGTAAGGCCTTTCTTTTCTTGACTTGAAATTTCGGGATCAAGACTTATCAAATCTCCTTCCTCACATCCTCCAAGTAAAATAGAATATCTATATTAAAAAAAAAAAACTTATGGTGAAACCATCTTTAGAAAAAAAAAAAAGAAGAAAACTAATTGTAACCTGTGAGACTAATAAATTAGTATAAATTATGGTGCAAATAGCACATTTTAAGATTTCATAAGGACTAAATAACACATAGTTCTAATAATTAAGCCAGTAACACATTTATCTTACCTCTAACCCTAAAACTACCAAATAAATGGATATTGAAACAATTTGATCTTACCAATTTTAAATATTTTCAATTTCAAAAAATGTCAAAGCATAAGTAATTAAGTAAAATGGAAGTGATTGGCAATGACTTTTCTTCTTCTTCTTCCATCCAATCAATAGAGGTTTTTAGGAACAGTTGGCTAGCCATTAAAGCTACTTGTTAACTTCTCTATACTTGTGAGCATTTGATTCGAGCATGAAAAACGGAATGGAATTAAGAAAGATAAACAATGAGAGACGAAACAGAGAAATGAGAATCAAAATACATTTTTTTGTTTGGGTATGCTCCAGAAACATAATAATTTACTTTTGGTTCTTTTTGTGACTGTTTGGTTTGAATCAAGGAATCGGAATCGGAATCGAAATTATTATTATTATTATTATTATTGTGGAGGGGAATGGGAATAAAAAATCATATAGGGGGTGAGAAATCAATGTAGAGGACTTTCAGAAAAAAAAAAAAAGAATAAAAGGTAAATAGAATGATTAAATTGGCCAAACATATAAATATAAAGGAAATGATATCCTTTTATTCTTTTTCCTTTTTCCTCTTCTGATTAACCCCAACCAAATACCCCATTATATTTTATTTTAGATTCACTATAGTTAAGGTTAACAAAAATATTCAACTCTGATTTTTTAATATTTTGATTCAAAAGTTTTTTTTTAAAAAAAAATTAATAAAAATAAGAAAAAGAGTATATAGGTACATATATACCATACATATAAATGGTACGTGTAGTATATATAATATATGTGATATCGTATATACCATATGCACTGGTATATCTTTTTCTCCTCCTCCTTAAAAACAAGTAAATATTAACCACCATTAAGATTCTTTATCTTAATTCATAGCACTTCTTCTTCCTCTTCAAAATCATGAAGATCATGAATTTGTAAAATTTTTGTTTTTGACACAGGTATACAAAAGCATTCGAAGAAATGAAAAGTTTTGTCACCCGAACACTCCTAATTTGTAATACAATTATTCATTAAAAAGGATTTAAGATGGATTGATACAATTAGTGTGACCATCACAACATGAGTTGTTCATTGCATTCCCATGTATACAGTACCAAAATTGTACTAAGTTCTCCCAGTTTTTATTTCTACACAATGTAAACTCTACTTCTAATTAAATGAATTTTATCTCTGTGATGTGAAGGGCACAAAAAGAAAATTCCCATTTACATCCGAAGTACAATGATCAGTACGCCTCCTGCTACATTTCCTTTTCACGAGCAATGCATGTGTATTCTGTTACTAACCTATCTGATTGCCACGTGCTGTACTACACGGCACGTGACATATCTCCAAATAAGCTCTTTCTTTTTTCCTCCTGACGAATTTCTCTGTATTGTCACTGTAAAAATGGCTTCTCTAAAACCCTAACCCTAACATAAACCCTTTCAAACTCCCCTGTTTCTCACACAAAGCCATCATGAGCGATGATGCTATGAACATTGATCAAACGAACCACACCTCTACACAATCCCAAACCTTACAAAACCTAACCTCTGGTCCTCTCTCATCTTCGTTATCTAGCCTCTCAGCATCGTCTCGTACTATTCCTTCAAGCAAGGATTTCCATTTCTATTACAATTTTGATGAGTTTAAGCTCCCTGTCCAGCAAATTGCAGCGAAATCGCAATCTTTGCTTGAATCAATTGGTTCCTCCAATCGTCTTTTTAAGGAGGGCCTCAAGTTTCCCGGCGATGTTGACATTGATGACGCTTACGATTGGCTTGTTAATGTAAACGATGAGATCTTGGAGCGTTTTGACGTCTCAGTCGATGAATTCCAGAGTATACGAAAGAAAGAAGAGGAAAATGGTCGGGTTTCGGGGATGGAAGTAGAGAGCGGGTTTCAATTAGTGTATGGTAAGAAAAAGAAGGGGTTAATGAACTCCGGTAGTGGATCAGTTGGTGGCTCTTTGGGCGACTCGGGAGTTAAGGTGGCCGATTTCAAGGCTAAGGGGGTGAAATCAAAGGTGCCATTTCATATTTCTACAATAAAGAAGCCTCAGGAGGAGTATAACATCTTGGTGAATAATGCGAACCAGCCGTTTGAGCATGTCTGGTTGCAGAGGAGTGAGGATGGCTTGAGGTTCATTCATCCACTGGTCAGTTATTTTTGGGTCTTTTCATACTTTTATTCGATGAATTTAGCTCGGTTTGGTTCCATGATTCTGTAATTTTGCTTTGCTTTACAATTTCAAGAATGTGCCTGCTATTTATTGTTTCCCTTGGTTCATTGACTTGTTGTTCTTAGTGGTTGAGGTTACCCTCTTTTTTTTTGCTTGGATTCTCTTTAAGTCTTTGGATTGTGAATATGTTTTTCCTGATTTAACTGCTGGATTATTGGTTGACAAATGGCATATGAAGGAGGGAAATTAACTTTGTCAGGCACTTCAGCTTATGGAAGTGAAGCTCTAGAGTTTCGAAATAGCCTGTAATTGATTCAAGTGATGCTGTTTCATCACTTGCTTGGTATTTTACCAACTTCTTTTATTAATTAAATCAGTCATTTCTGTAATTTGATCTCAGAGGAGTACTGTGTACTTGTTTCTGCAAATTGGAGATATGCGTCCAGAACATTATTATCTGGATGATTTCCTGCATGTTTCTGTTGCTGCCTGCTTAATGTCTCTTGTGCTAGTGCTCTATTCGGTGTTAACTTATTACTTATCTATGTTTACTGAATTAGTTTTCATATGAAAATGGTAAATAATTTCTAATCCATTTCAGTTCGAGTATTTGGACTGTAAGAAAGAAGTATCCTTTACTCTGTGAATCTTGTATGACCTTTACAACTACTTGTGTGCTTTGTGTCTATTTGTTGCATTGGTGCCTCCTGTCTTCTAGTATTGAATACCTAAAACTTTGGAAAATGATTGTTTGGCATTCTTGTTTACATTAGAACGTCTCGCAATGTGAAAACATAATGAGAGATTCTGAAAGAAAAGAAATGCCTCTTGTTGATACACTTTAATGTGAATTGGATTACGGATGAGTGATAATTCTCTATCTTCTAGAGAATTTATAGTGGCAGGACAATTTATTTTTGACTTTGCAGATTCCTTGTCATGCATTTGAGCCTGCTTATGTGCACAAACAGAAACCTGCTTGGTGCTAGCTACCCGCAATATGGGAACAATAGTTACCAATGTGCAGATTCCTTGTTGATTTTTCTATGAGTTCATTAAACATTAGCAATAGTTTTCTGTCATTGGTGAGAAAGTAATAATTCTTGTTTTCTAATTGCTGCTCATTGCTTTATGCAGGAAAAACTTTCTGTTTTTGATTTTGTGGATAAAAGTGTTGAGAATGTGGACCCTTCATTTCCACAACCTTTAGAGTGTACCCCATTCAAGTACGTAGAAGAAGTTAAAGATTTGAAGGAGTTAGCTGCTAAATTGCGTGGTGTAGATGAGTTTGCGGTAAAGTTTTACTGTTGTTTTTCATTAATGTGGTTTAACCATTGAAGAACTAAACTGCTTGTTCTGACTTTTTAGTGCCATTTATTTAACGGCCTTCTGATATACCTATGCTAATTAGCTTTACCTGGAAATAGCTTGACCTCATTTCTTCTGTTCTTTAAAGTTAGGTGCCAAATTTCTAGCTCATTATATTGAATATTCATTATTGCTCTTTCTGGATTCTGTTTGTATTTGCTTTTTCTTAGGGAGATGCTTTGCCTATCCTGTAAATTTGTTTAACTGGTTTATCTTTTATGAAACATCACATTGATATTGGTCTTTTTTGTGCCTTTTCAATTCTGAAAGCATCTGATTGCCAGCTCATGTTTGATTTTGCATTACTTTTTTTTTTTCATTTTTATTTAGGGAAAATTTAGTAAATGTCATATTTCAGAAACCTAAATTTACTAATGTCATATATTTGAAATATTAATAAGTATATGTCATATTTCAGTTACTGGTAAATATGTACTTTAACTTGTACATAAAAATAAATATGTATATATACCAATATCGTGAACATTAAATATGCGTATTTGCCTGTATTATATTGGTAAATTCAAGTATTAACTAGACCAAATATGGCATTTAGCTAATATTTGAAATTTGTTGACATTTTGTTGAAATAAAATTACAAAAATTGACATTTGTTGAGCTGCTCCTTTTATTTATTTGCTTTCTCATTTTCACAAATTATATTGCATGCCAAATTTATTAGTTAGTAAATTGCTTCTGGAATGTTTTAGGAGTATTTTGTTGTTTGGATGATGGCCTACCCTCAGATGATGTTTGTGTTATGTAGATGATATTGCAGTGCTGAAATTACTTCTTTGAGTGGTTTACATAGGTTTGATTTTTTGCATGCACAATTTCTAGGTTGATCTGGAGCATAATCAATATCGTTCTTTCCAAGGATTAACATGTTTGATGCAAATTTCTACTAGAACTGAGGATTTTGTTGTAGACACTTTAAAGCTCCGAATACATGTTGGCCCGCATCTTAGGGAAGTCTTCAAGGATCCGACAAAGAAAAAGGTTCACATCTTGAACATATGTTTTTTCAATTTTGTAGTAGATATCTTCATTTTTGTGATGTCATTTAATTTAATTAGGTCCTGCATGGAGCAGATCGAGATATTGTGTGGCTTCAGAAGGACTTTGGCATATATGTCTGCAATATGTTTGACACTGGACAGGTTCTATATTTCACTACTATCCACTACTGCTGCTCTTTAAAACTGTAGTTGAAAATTTTTGGTTATTTTTTGTTTTTTCAGGCATCTAATTCCTTGAATCTGGTGTACTATATATAATGTTTGGTTTAGTAAAGAAACAGTTACAGCTATTTGATTCTTTGTGTACTTGATATTTGCTATACTGTTGTAAAATGCAAAAGTTAGTTGTATTTGATATTTTTTTGTGCTTGTGTTTTTGTGAGGTTGATCACTTTTTATATCATGCTGATGATTTGAACATGCCAAAGAATTTTATTTACTTGTGAACCAAGTAGAAATTGGATTTAGGAATTAGAAGTAAAGAATTTGTTTGTTTTGAGCTTTAATGCATGAAAAACTCTTACGAAAGTTCCTGATGATTATTTTGAACCTGGTGAATTTGCATTGACTTATTTTTTCCTGAGTTTTTTTTTTTTCTATATCGGAGTTGAGTGTAGAGAAACTGTCTTATGATAATTAGTCTCATTTTTTATTCAGTTCAGTTTGTATCCATTTCAATTGCAGGCATCAAGAGTATTGAAGTTAGAACGATTTAGTTTGGAGTATCTTCTGCAACATTTTTGTGGAGTTGCCGCTAACAAAGAGTAGGTCTTCATCAACGACTGTGCTTGGTTGCATGGTTTGATAAATTTATCTGTAGTTAACATGTTCATTGTTTGCAGATACCAGAATGCAGATTGGAGACTACGTCCTCTTTCTGATGAGATGCTTAGGTGAAAATATCTTGAAACTGTAGAGTTCAAATGGTTAATTTGCAAAGACTTTCTCATAATCTCATTTGAACGGCCCAAGAAGAGTGATCTATCTGGACTTAGTATATCAAAAAAATTATAAATTGAATCTGAAAATGGGTAAATGTTGCTGTTTCGTGTACAAAAAGATAAACAAATAGCGGCAAGAAAATAATAATAATATAGATATTGTAGGATATGTTTGATGCTTAAAATTGATATGTTTCAGAAATTTTACAAAATGTCAATTCTTAGTTTTATCCAGATAATTCTTTTCAATATTGTGGTCAAAATCTATTTACAAATGGTATTCCAACTTGGTCAACAGTTTTGCATGTTATTTTTTTTTCTTCATAATTTATCACCAGAAGACAAATTTAGAACTGTTATAGGGACTCCATTTTGTAGAGAGGATGATGAACTGCTTCTTTTGCAATGACAGATATGCCAGAGAAGATACCCACTATCTGTTGTATATTTATGACATGATGAAAGCTCAATTGCTCTCCATGCCTCCTGACAATGAAAGCTCGGACAGTCCACTTGTGGAGGTATGTATGGTAAACCTTATTTATTTACTGTAATGTTCATTTAAATGATAGGGTGCCAAGTCCATTATCAATTGAGATAGACTGCACTAAATAGAATTGAGATATAGGAATATGGTCTTCTTTTCTTGTATGTTGGAACTGGACTTTGGTTGGTGCTGTAAGATTGAAACTGGAAGTGTGTTTCAAAATTTGATCTGGCATCTAGGGGGAAATGCAAATTTTTCTTCAATTCTTCTGGGGGAAAATGGCAAAAAATTCTTGTTTTATTTTTTCATTTTCTTTAATATGTTGGAACTTTCAGAACTGCTCACATCCTCCATTTATGTTACAGGTAGTAGAACTTTGCCATCTCACCTTTTATTTTGACTCTTTCACTGTAACTACAGTGTGCTAAGCAAGTTTTTGGTTCTAATAGGTGTACAAACGCAGTTACGATATTTGCATGCAGCTTTATGAGAAGGAGCTTTTGACAGAGAGTTCATATCTGCATATATATGGGTACGTGGCAGACATTTTGGTTTAAGATGCTTAATGCAGCTTTATTAGTTGTGTTGGAAATGGAATTATGTAGCAATGCTAGAATTATGTTATAGTCAAGTGAATGGTTATTTCATTTTTGTTCCTTTTCTGATCCTGTATTGGGAAAATATTTTCTCTCCTTTTTGTAATGTTGTCCTCTCTTTATGCAAGTTTTCCTCTTTTTCTTTGTGATTTCTAGTTATATAAATGCATGCAATTTCTTCCAATTTTCTTCCTAGATTTGCATTGTACATAAAAAAGATTAATATTTTTTCTTTAAGATCTCCTCAGTACTTTTCTCAGGTTTTTTTCATTTTTTTCTAAACATTGTCCATTGTAAGTTAACTTTTTTTACCATTGAAAAAACGAACTTTAGTTCAAAATGTATCTTTCTTGTGAACTTTCACTTGCAAGATCAAATATAAACTTTTCAACTTTTCCCAGAAATTGTAATTATGCAAGTATAACTTGAGAAAAATTTAAAATGTGTTTGCTGTTCAGCTTATGTTCAAGATGTAATTTTTGTTTATTTGAGCAGAGAGGAAAATCAAACTGCCATAATCTTGCCTGATGGAAGAGATGTTGATTCAAAATGCATTTTGCATAATTTGTATTTATATATGCCTCTTTGCATTTATGATTGAATTTTTTTTTGGCAAGAAACAAAAAGGTTTGATGTTTGATAAGTTGAAATGGCTCTTTAATTTATGGTTATGATTATGAAATATTTCTGTTAGATAAGAGACAACAAGGGAATTCTTATTGCTCTATTAATTATTATCCGAAATATAAAATCAGTCAATATTTATATTGATGTGCAGTTTGCCACATTTTAAAAAGAAGTTTGGTATGGAAAATATTTGGGAAGTTTAGTTCCCTGTACTCTGCTCCTAATTGTATTTTTTTTGTCATTTTATAAGTTTACCCTCAAATTCATGTTCTTGTTTACAATTTATATTGCCGGTCATATTGGCTATTGTTTTCTGGTGGTTGGTGCCTTTTTTCCCTTCTCAGACAATTTAATTAATGAGTTTTGTCCTTGTTTCTTAATAAAGGTTGCAAAATGCTGGTTTCAATGCTCAGCAGCTTGCCATTGTTGCAGTAAGTATTCCATGTCCTGCTCTTATTCATATCATTTATTTTCCTTTAATATGATTATGAGGATGACAAAGATCCACAAAAGCTAGCAACAATGTGGTAATCAATCAACTCATTTGTTAGGGTTTTCCAATTGTGGGTTCTTTAATTTGTAAAATTTAAAAAAGTGAATTGGGTGGATTAAATTTGCTTATGTCCACTGGTTGTGACTTCGTCTCATTGTTGAAAGCATCTTTACATGGTTCACAGGGACTCTTTGACTGGAGAGATATTATGGCACGGTCAGAGGATGAGAGTACTGGCTTTATATTGCCGAATAAAACTCTTCTTGAAATTGGTAGGTACCTAACTTTGTAATATTCTAAATTCCTATCATGTTAAGATATTTGGTCTTAATCTCTGTTTTGTCTGATAATGCTTAAAGCAAAACAAATGCCTGTTACACCTCAAAAGTTGCGTCGGGCTTTGAAAACAAAGCACCCTTATATTGAAAGAAACCTTGGCTCCATTGTCAACATCATTAGGCATGCTATGCAAAACGCTTCGGAGTTTGAGGCTGCTGCTCAACGTTTGAAGGAGGGACGCATTCAAGCAGTAAGATTCGTTTTTTTTTTTTTTAAATGTGCAAGCATTTCCTAGTTTCCAGCTTATGTCACATCATGATGATATTCCTTTCTTCGACTGTATCTGATGCATGACAATATGGATCGAAGAAGAACCCAACATCTGTAGCATTTGTCTGCTTAGCATTTAACCAGGGTTTCCAAGAGACTACAGATGCATGCATATTTTTCATGCTTAACGCAAAAGAGGAAAAGTTGCTTTTTGCTAGGTGGTACTATGTTTTGCATTAGTCTGGGCTTGAAATGTTCCACAATTTTTTTTTGGCTTGTTTGTTTTCTGCTTAGTAATTACTCAGTTTATAAATTGGTCGCTTGCTCTCTCTCTCATTGTATATTTTTCCTCCTTTTATTTGATGGCCTTGCAGGAAAAAGTAGATCCTAATGATAATTGTGAAGCTTTGTCCCATGATCTAGAGACTGCAGACGTAGGAACAGAGAACAATTTTGATGGCAATAACACTCTCCAGCAGATTTCTCCACAGCCCAAAAAGGAGTCTTTGAATGCATTACCAGCCCAAAATCACTCAGGAGTATCTTTTAAGCACCATGGTGAAAATGGTGTAGAATCCAATACGCATATTTCTGAGCTTCCCAGAGAAAACATTCCCATTTCACAGCAAAATAAGAGTACAGTTATGTCTGCACGTGTTCATCCTTTGTCCTTTCTTTGCTAATTTTGCTTCATTCAAAGCTGTATTTTGATACATTTGTCATCATTGAACAGAGTAGTGGAGCCACTGTTCAGGCTCTAAAGAAGCCCACTGGAGCTTTTGGAGCATTGCTGGGGAGTTCAACAGCGAAGAAAAGGCTTGACATTGCTAAAAAGGTTCGCTTTGCCCTTTAACTCTTGCTCTATCTTTCTAATTTTGGACTGTGCTCTCAAAAACGGCACTGCTATAGATCGATTGTTATTAGTCTGCAATTTAATTTTTTGTTATTAGTCTCTATACCAGGAGTAGAGAACACGTTTTGTTGTTCCCTTGTCTTTGAGGACTTCCGTCTAATTGATTTTTTTCCCCCTTATAGGTCAAAGAGGAGAATAAGGTGGAAAAAATTAAAAGTTCTGTGAATCTTCCATTCCATTCTTTTTCTGGCGGTGAAGTGCCTAAACCAGCTCTGAAAGAGCCAACTAGCTTACCGGAAATTCCTCGTGCCGATGTATTTTCTGCTGCTCCTGCTGTAGCTGCTGGTTCCAGTTTAGAAGATATTATAGTGTTGGATGATGACTCAGAAGATGAGGAGCCACAAAATCATGATTCAAAAACCCAAGACGCTGACAGGGACAGCAAATCATTAGGGTCTGCTATGGATGTGGAAAAAGAACCAGAATCTCTCTCCGATCTTTCTACAAGCTTCCAAAAGTGCTTCCAGTCTAATAATAAAAACAATACAAGCCAAATCATCAAGAAAACAGAAGAACCTACTGGCCTGCGCTTGAAGCCATTTAATTACGCTGCAGCAATCAGATTTGGAGAAGATCCCATGAAGAAAGAATCAAAATTTGAGGGTGATACTGCAGGTAAGAGAAAAAATTCTGTAGTTGGTCAAGTTCAGAACAATGATGGGGCCAGAGATTTGGAATTCGCGCAGGGCAGAAGACGTCATGCATTTCCAGCCTCTGGCAACCGGAGTGCCACCTTCCGATGAACATTGTATTATGCTCTGTACAACCATAGTGAACTTTTGAATTGTTGAAACAATTGAAGAGCATAAAAAATGGGAAAAAGAAGGTTTAAATGTCAAAAAAGGGGTAAAGTTGAATTTTACAGCACAACTTGATGCTAAATGTTGGGTGACTAGGAAAATTAGCACAACTTGATGCCAAATGTTGGGTGACTTGGAAAATTATCACCCTATTAGATCAGCGTAACTACTACTCAAATGAAAATCAATGGGATATCGTACCCTTTCGCCGGAAAATAAGTGCCGACTTCATGTCCACGAGATCACTCATAAACCGAGGTCATTAGCTGACGCACTATCCCAATAGCTCCATTGTTTTGTCCATTGATTCACTCTTTAAGAGCTCTTCACTTTTATCTGCTAAAAACTAAATTCTAGAAGCTCAAATTGCTGCTTCATTCCCTGATATATTGTTGTAGAATTTACAATCAATATCTTGTGAGATTCTTCTAAATGGAAAAAAGGGATACGCAGAAATGCTTTTTTATTTACCAATGGATAAGCGGAAATACTTGAACACACAAAAGATGGAAGATTGTTATGTATTACAAAATCCTTCACCAGAAATCATTACATGAACATGTACCTTCTTTGAAGTGATGGAAGCGATTTGTATCTCTTACAACAATCTTCCTTCCTGTTATTCTTGACACTACTTTTATCCAAGAGTGACAATCTTTACAAATACGGAGATTCTTGGTAACCCTAATTGGCATTCCATCAGCAGTATTTACAAGCGCAAAAATGGTGGCAAGCCGCTCACTATGTCCACATACCCAAGCTGCTTTTGTTTCTTCATTTACATCATGAAGAACAACACTTGTATCAGGGATATAACCGATACCTTTCATTGATTCTGATAATTCTTTCCAGATCTTCTTATACTCCGCAGAGTTACGAAACTCAAAACCCCCACCGGCCACAAAAGTGTGAAATCTATTCTTCACTTGTATCCAACTACATCCAGCCTCTTTCTTAATTCCTCTAAGTAGCATCATCTCTCGAACTTTATTTACTGAGTCCCACATCCCCGCGTTGGCATAAATATTTGAGAGTATCACATAATTTCCAGGATTATTTGGCTCGAGCTCAAACAATTGCTCTGCTATAGTCTCTACGAAAGAGAGATTACCATGGAGGTGGCATGAGTTAAGCAATGATCCCCACATGCCGCTGCTCGGTTTCATAGGCATGGTTTTGGTTACAGTCATTGCCTCATCAATTCTTCCAGCTCTGCCCAATAAATCTACTAAGCAAGCATAGTGCTCTAAACATGGCAATACGCCAAAATCTTTCTTCATTTGATAAAACAATTTCTTTCCATCCTCTGTAAGCCCTGCATGGCTGCAACCTGATAATAATGAAATGAAAGTAACCTCATCAGGCCTCGGACCAGATGAAATCATTTCATTAAAGAAATCCATTGCTTCTCTCATGCAACCATTAATTGTATATCCAGTCAACATAGCATTCCAAGAAGCCAAATCCTTATATCTCATTCCATCAAACAGTCTCCTCCCATAATCAACCAATCCACATTTTCCATACATGTCAATAAGTGAATTTAACACTAGGACATCTGGTCTTTCATTTGACTTAATAATTTGTCCGTGTAACTCTTTCCCACTATTTAGTGCAGTCAATCTTGCACATATTGATAAAACTATTGTAATGGTAACCCAACTGAATTCCGAACTCTCACTTCGCATCATCCTCCTAAAAACATCAAGGGCTGCAAACAATCTATCTTGCTTAGAAAAACCTGCAATTAAAGAATTCCAAGAAACAACATTTCTTTGAGGCATTTTATCGAACAACTTAAGAGCGTCATCTGAACACCCAAATTGTCCATACAAAGTTAAAGCAGCATTGTACACCACCTGATCAGGGTCTTCACCAGACTTTATAACCTGACCATGAACTCCTCTACCTACCCTTAAATCATTCAAATTTAGACAAGCTTTCAATGCTACTGAAAACGTAAAATTATCCGGTTGTACATTATGACTCAACATGTCAATATAAACAAGCAAAGCCTCTCTAAAACGCTTATTTTTCAAATACCCAATTGCTAATGCAGCCCAAACCGACACAGACGCACCTTCATTGTCAAACCCATCTTCAAAAACACAACGGGCATCTTCAAGACGATTACAAGTGGAGAAAAGTGTAATCAGTTTGCTTTTTAAAGTGGGATTCTTGATGAGTTTATAACCGGTTAGGTGTTTGGAGAGGAGTTGCAGTTGCTGGTAGATTATTTGTCCATGGTGTAATGATTTATGTGAAATACAGGTATGGAGAAGACGAGCATATGTCTCAGGATCTGTATACTCGAAGGGTGAAGATACAATACGACGAATTGCCTCGTCGAGATTGGCAGATTTGGATATGGATTTTGAGGTTTGATTGAGAGAAGGTTTTTTGTGTTTGGAAGATTTGGGGCCTGAAATAATTAGCGTTGGTTCGATTGGGCGGGTAGTGCTGCGGAAGAGAGAAATGGCGGGAATCATTATCTAAATTTCTTTTGGTGTTTAATTTACCAATAAAAGAAAAGGATAAAGAGCAAATATTAGCAAATTGAACATGAAATTAGCTCAAGAACAGAGCAAACACTTGAAAATTGTTGCAGATGACATTTTTCAATCTGTGCATTGTACACTTAAGCAGCTGGTGCTCAACGTCAGAAGGAGGGAAGCATTCAAACAGAAAAATTCAATTTCCTTCACATTTGATGCCTTGGCAAGCCTTTGCGCTTTAGGGTGACGTGGCAAGTATTTATTGGACTACTGATGTGTAAAACACCAGATTTACAATGGAAATGGAATTCTTTCTTCGGAAATGACAAGTGGTTCGAGGTGTACTACTTTGCTTTTTCTTTTTTTTTTATAATAATTATAAACTCACCCATTTGCATCTAGATATAAATAAAATGATGCGAATTTTTTCTATTCTTTTACATGCATAGTTGATCTGTACTAATATCTTAGATGAGCTACAATGAGGCGCAATTTTAAAATAAAAAATATTTTATTATTTAAAAATTGATACATAACTATTTTATATTATTGAATTTTTAATAATAAAATATAATATGAAACCATTTTTATTTCTGTAACCAAGTGTATTTCACGTGGATATGAATAAGACGTACAATGCAACGGAATGAGATGAAAAAATAAAAATCCGGACGGGAGTCGAACCGCAGTCCTCTTTCTTTTAACATGATCGTTATAAACTAGAAGAAAAGAAAAACAACACAAGTCCTTCCACTGTTCTTCTCTCTAAGATTGTATATCAATCGCCGTTCGCCCAATTCCGGCGAAATCTATCCTCGTATCATCGGTATCCCTGTTTCTGTTAATTTTCTCTGGCGCTCTGAACTGAAAGCCAAAATTCCTATTGATTTTGTTATCATAAGGGGGAAATCCTGAGAATGGCGCTGGCAGTTGAAGGAGGAGGAGGTACTTTATCCGAAATATTCCAGAATTCGAAGAAGGTATTGCTAAGAGCTCGAGATGGGATTGAGAGGCTGGAACGTCTTGAGAGTTCAACGTCTAGCGGAGGTTTGGACTCGCCTGAACTTTCCTTCACCGTTAAAAAGGATATCTCTCAGATCCAATCCCTTTGCGCTGAAATGGATCGTCTTTGGCGATCCATTGCCTCTAAACCGCAGCGTGATCTCTGGAAAAGGTGCTTACTCAACATTTATGCTCTTGCTTTCTACGCATTTTTATGTAGTTAAGATCCAGAATTTGGAACCCTAACATGAAGAAACCTTATTGGTACCTTGCTTCCTTTTATGTTGGTATATGATATACTTGATAGGTGCATTTGCATTTGAAATAGCCTTTGTTTTCAAAATCGTTTTCGTACCAATTTTCAATATCCTTTTTAGTTTTCAGTTTGTAAACAGAAATTTGATTTTCGGTTCGATAATGGTAGAATTGGCTGAAATCCCTGGATAAATAAGCATTCCAGTAAGTTGCTGCCCATTGCTGGACTGGTTAAATCTTTTTGATATGGACATTTTGGGTTTCCTCTAAAGTTTAGTTAATTTGGATTTCCTCTAAAGTTTAGTTAAGGAAAAGAATGTTCGTAGCTGACACCAACCAACTGGAGTATGAGGCGTAATTGCATTTAGTGGAGTTATGGAATTATTAACTGCCAACTGTGATTATCGTTCAGGTGCTTTGAGAACTCACATGTTTCTTCTTCAATGGCTCTTCATATAAAAATGGATTCAGTTTTTTATATTAGACTTTATCAAGTGAATTTTTTTTTTTTTCTAAGTAGCTTAATCTGCCTAACCTAATGACATGGATTATTAGAACCCACATCAAATAACAGCACTATATCCTTATGACTTATATAAGGGTGCAAGCTAATCAAATTAATTGGTTATTGCCAACCTTAATACACTACTAAGCCCAAAGATCAGTTCATCATCTCAACAATGAATTTGATTTATATGTGACTTTTTCTAGAAGAGCTTCTATTTTTTGTATTGTGATTCTGATTGCTGTTTAATATTTCTGATGTTAATGACATTTTCATTTTCTTTTGGTTGCACAGAAAGGTTGAACAAGTAGCAGAGGAGGCTGAATCATTGAAGCAAAGTCTTGATAGATACATGTTAAGGAATCAAAGAAAGATGAGGGAAGCACAGGAGAGGGCAGAATTGCTTGGAAGAGTAGTAAGTTTTGTTGTTGTTCTATTTATTGGAGTAACAACAATAATTTTGTCTTCTAAAGTGTGCTTTAATACACATTGTTATGAATTTTATTTTGTAATCCAGAATGGTGAATCAGCTCATGTTTTAAGAATATTTGACGAGGAAGCACAAGCAATGCAGTCAGTTCGTAATTCAAAGCGGATGTTGGAGGAATCTTTATCTACAGGATCAGCCATCCTTTCCAAGTATTCAGAGCAAAGGGAACGGTTGAAGGTTTGTGCTCAAGTCCTTACACTAAAATGCACAGTATGCACACATGCACAAGCAATAACCTATTCTTTTTCCTTTGACAATGCAGCTTCTCTGAACCTTTAAATAAATGACTTCTTTTTTTTTTTTTTCTACCGTGATAATTAAAATATCATATGAAATTTTAAAGGTAATGAAAATTATAATAGAATTGCTTTAAAAACCGAATGCCATGTCCTCGTTTTTGAACGGTAGACAGGTATTGTGATAATTGTATGGAAGTCTGGAATATTAAGTTGGCTCTTGACAGTTTAAGCTAAAATTTGTGTAATGTTTTGGATGCTAAACAATTTAAAACACTAGGCAGCACATAGATGGGGATGGTGTAAATGAGATTAGGAAACTCTTAGAATTTAATATTTGCAGTTGGCCATGTTACTTGGACTCGGGTACAAGTGTTGGGTATGGGTGCGTACTAGGTGTCAGATGCATAAATTTTCTAAATAGTGAATACGGGGATTTGGGTCTAAATTTGGATACAGGTCCTTGGACACGCTTATTATTTAGACTATAATAATAATATTATGCAATTTATAAATCATAACTATATTAGCAAATAACTATCACTAGAATTGAAAACGAGCCAAACTGTTCATGAGACATTCATGGCTCGATTCGAAAATTACTCGGTTTAATTTGAGTTCGAAATTTAAATGAGCTGAACTCGAACCGAGCTTTCGAGCTCAAATATTAAACGAGCCGAACTCAAACTTGGCTCATGAGTTCGCGATCATATTCGTGAACTTGTCATACTAAACATGTTCATTAACCTGTTGGTGAACATGGTTTATCGAGCCTGTTCACGAGCCTGATTTTCTTTATAAATATTAATTAAAAATGAAAAATGACGTCGTTTTAGCATATCGAACTCAAACCCAAACCCAATACATTTGAGCTTATCGAGCCGAACCTGAACTTTACTATTTATTAACGAGCCGAACTCAAACCTGATTAAAATTTTCCAGGTTCAATTCGATAAGGTTAAAGTTCGGTTGGTTTACAGCCCTACAATGCTCGAATGAATCTTGGATCCATAAAGTGTCAGAACCAAATCTTAAAATAACCTAGATAGTGATGATTCTTTATATTCTAGGGAAAAATGTAGGTTGTTGTTTATCAAATTCTTGGTCCTCTGATGATGAGATGAACTATTCTGATCAACTTGTATATGTTGATACAGAATGCACAACGCAAAGCTCTTGACGTTCTTAACACTGTGGGGCTCTCCAACTCCGTACTGAGGCTCATTGAGAGGCGGAATCGTGTCGATAGATCGATCAAATTTATAGGAATGCTAATAACAGTTGTTGTCCTATACTTTTTAATGACTTGGGGCCGTTAACCTTTCAGTCCCTTTTTTATGCGTATCACACTTTTTAAGCAGAGAACAAATGAATTTGTACGAGGGCTTCCTGCAAATATTAGGGTTGTACAATGAATTTTTGGAGTTAAAAGAGTGATCAGAAAGCGAGGTGGCAGAAGAGTACAACTCTATTTGTTGCTATTTCTGCAAATCAAACAAGAAAAAAGAGGTTACAAATGTGGTTAACATTGAATCAAGCGGTGAGTGCAAACAGTTGGCAGATGAACAGATTTAAAGGCTTTTAAATTCAAGATTTGTAAAGGTGTGTATTTTAGTGCAAACATTTAATACTTGCATTGTTTTCTATGGGCTTTGAACCTTGCCTTGGGTACATTAAAACAGTCAAATATGTATCTATTACCATTGTCCTTTTTTTTTATTTAACATGATTGCTGATATCGAAAGCATTAATAAACAATTTGGCCTTGCTTTGCTGTGTTCACGTATGTATGTATTCCCGTGCTTGAAGCATATAAATATTTAATCTTTTGTGTTTCTTATTTCTCAACTATTTATGGTTTGGCCTTATTTGATGGAATATAATATTGCGTAGTGCTAAATGTGGATCTCTCCCTCTGTTCATTTCCCAGCTAGCTTTTAAGCTTTTGTTGCTTTGTAATTATAATTATAATTACTTGTGATTGTTTTTTTTTTTTACTTTAATGATTGTTTTTGACACCTTCCGACTAGACTAGGTGCTATGGTCTGGCCAGAACCAGACATTTTTAACTGTTTTTTCTTTGATTAGGTGAATGAATCTCTCTATTAAGGGATTTATTTTAATACTAATTAAATCTTGATTTTAAGCTACTGTCAATTTCAATTACTATGCAACAATTATATAGTTCAAATGTTATCCCAAATGATGCATCATCAATTCAATAATTATGTGTTTTTCTGCCGCGTTCCATTTTAATCTCGTTTAGCCCTTTTTTTTTTTCATAACAATTTTCTCATCGTATCTGTATTTATTTAATTTAGATAATTTAAATATTTTTTTAGAACTATCTCTATTGAAATTTGTGTATTTTGTGAATTTCATCAATGTTGTTGTTTTATTTATTTTGTTGAGGGAAGAAAATACTGTAAATGTTGCTTAGATAGCTAAGTCTGTCAATCACAGGCCAAAATATACTATTTGTGTTGAAAGATTGTGATTTGATTGAAAGTGGATTGGGTTGAAGCTTATTTTATGAAGCTTTGGACTTTGGGGAGCAAAGGATTTGTATGTGGAGGATCAAATTGTAGAAACTATATGTAATTAGTGAGTGGCAAAATTTAGTGCATTTCGTGTGATGTAAAGTTTTGTCTTCTGCATTCAAATAAATAAATAAATAATAATAATAATAATAATAATGTCATTGAATATATTTTTAATTAAAATAAAACTACATTATACAATTCAATTTTTCTCGATTTTTGCATGTTTAAAGAAATTGATTGACGATACAAATTGCGTGAGTACTTCAACGGAATAACTGATACTATATGGGGAAAAAAAAAATAATTAGACCTCTGGTTGAAAGTAATTATTTTGTCCTTATATTTTATGATAATGGTTATTTTGTCCCTACATAATGTATTTAGATCATTATTTAGTCCTTCCGTCAGTGTATTTCGTTAAATTTAACACTTAAATTTAAAATAGGTAAGAGAATGTTATTTGAAGTCAAAAATGCCCCTTATCATCATCATCTCATCTTCAATCAATTAGCTTCAGTTCAAAATTGGATTCAACAATTGCAAATTAAAAGGATACAAAAATGAAAAGGGCAAATCTGTATTTTTGTATTCATTTAACAGTCAAAATGGACAAAAGGACCATTTAGTACTTTTTATCTTATAAAGGATAAAAGCATCATGTTCGTAATTTTACTACGAGATAAATGAATCTGTCATACAGTAATTGTCGGGATGATTGCTTATCCAGAAACTGTAAAACAGATTACTTACCCACCTAAATATTTGGGACATGTAGAAAATTACAAAGACTAATACAAAATAAAAAATATAAAAACAGAAGCAAAAAAAACCATAATTAGCAAGGTAGCTGTGCCGGCTACCCCACAAGCTAGATATTTGGAACTATTTAGCACTTCAGTTATAAAATTTATGGACTAAATAACAATTATCATTACCTTCAACAAAACTAATCAATTAATAATTTTTTTCCCATAATACTATAAACCAATATATATATATATATATATTTGAATGAAAAAAATATATAAAATATTAAAAATCAGGGGGATGGGTGGCGTAGTGGTAGAGATTTGGAGAAGAGGCTCAATAGAGACGAGTTCGACGCCCATTGGAGTCAATCAACAGAAAGAAGGCATCCTCTCTTTTGGGTACGTGAATTGTGTGTGTATACCTATATTAAAAAAAAAAAAGAATATTAAAAATCAAAATTTTCAATAATTAAAAAATCATAATTTTTGTCCTCTTCTCGCTCCATCACTTGTATTGCATCTAAAAATTTTTCCATCGGCAGTTGTAAGCTATTCATTCATGCTGACAGTTGAGCTTTTTTTTTCTTTTCATTTATTTGAAAATTTTCTCTTTATCAAAAATATATTCATTGTGATATAAGCTATTTTGAATCCATTACTTTAGTCTATGGAGTTTGTTTATCTCCAATGGCAATTATAGAAGAGGCCAAGAGAGTGTGACGTTATGTATATTAGGAACTTAATAATAAAACAAAATTGTTGTTGGAAACTGGAGTTCGATTGGATCGTCAAACACATTGTAAAATTTTCAAATTTCATAGTTTTTAGGTTTTTCTAAAGAATGCAAATTTGTACTATAAATTTATATTGTAAATTAATTTCGTATTATCGTTAATTTGACTACTAAACGGGGAATAACACTGAATCAAATTGGAGTTGGTTTTGAGTGGGTCACTTGGATATATAATATTATAGGAATAGGATGTTCATTATTTCAAATCATTAAACCAAGTCAAATCTATAAGACCATACCCTAAAAAAAAAAAAGGGTGTCCACAAAGACCATAGTGTTCAAACATATACAAATGTTTATTTATTCAATCATGGTTAGAAAGTAAATATTAGATATCACGAGTTTGATTTATGCCATTATCAACATTAATTTAATGCATATTTGAATTGAATGACCATCTATATTGTATAATTCACAATTAAGAGGTGAAATTAGAATTTATATTTTGGAAGTGCCAAATTACATTGACATACGTATTATTTTCAGAGTTTAGTATCATTTATAGTCTTAGGGTGTGTTCTATAATACTAGTTATTTATGGTCGTTTGAATATATATTAGTTATTGTAATTATTGTTTACAAAATGCTAAAAATTAAAAATTGTAAGAGTTAGTCTTTGATAAATATTAAATATTTAAAAATTATCTCAAATCCTACCTTATTTTTAAAAAATAATTCTTAATCTTTTGACCAGTTAAAATAATATTATACCCGGTCTACTGGCTGCTTTGTATAAAAAATAAAATATGAATTTTAAGATTTGATACCAACCAAACTAAATCAAAGTATAAGCAAAATTAATCTTAATCAACCAACTTAATTTTACTTATTTGCCCAAAATTACAAGACAAATTACACGAAGAAATTGAATAATTCAGAAAGGTTACTAGTTCTAAATTTTTTTGGTGAGAAAATGGTTAACAAGGTTAAGACGCAATTTATGAGAATCATTTCATTACAAAGGAGTTTGACAAATCACATAAGAGAAGAGAAAGGGGCCGACGGGTGAAAGGTGACGGACTGACACGTGACCTTTACGTTCTGCATGTGGTCGCCACGTGATTCTTTTGAATTCTCCATTTCGCCCTTCACCATTATCCATTTCATTTTTTTTATTATTATTATATTTCTTTTTGTTTTTGCATAAACGTAGTGACGTTGGTTTTCGAAACCTTAAAATTTGAAAAAAAAAATAAAAAACATTGGGGATTATGGCGTGTCCTAAAATAACATTTTTATATTAAAATAATAGAATAATAGGACAGTGGATAAAGATAAATTTTTATAAGTTATTCTGCAGTTCTGTCTTTTTTTATAAACCACATGTTTTTTAACCCGGTAAATTGCGCCGAATACTGCTCGCATTTATTGAGTCAGTTTACTAAAACAATCCCATATTTAATAAGAAGAACAGATAATTGGATTTTTTTTCATTTTTTTTTAATTATAAAAAAAGAAATGTTTGGTGGCATGCAAAAGTTGATAAAAACAGAGAAGAGAATCCAAAGTTGGTTGTGAAAAGGGCAGATTTGAAAGAAATTAGTAAATGTAAAGAGAATCTAAACCAAACCATTTCCGTTTCCATTTCTATTATATGAAGACAGTTTTGAGAAGAGACGCTGCTAAGCCAAATAAATGCCCCCTTACTGAACCAACTCAACTAACCAAACAAAATGTCCAAATGCCTCTCTCTTAATTCTTTAAATTATGTACTAATAATGTAACGTTTTTACAAAAAGATAATCCTTTACTTTTTCTTTATCATCACTTTTTTATTTAATCTGGCTGATTTCTGGAGCTTTATCTAAATTTTGCTTGTGATTTAATGAAATAGTGAGTTGAGTAGAGTTGTATACAAAAGATCTTAAATCCAATACTTATCTAAATGAATCCAAGCTGTTTAATATCTAAATCAATCTGTTTATCTATTTTATCAATTTAATAATTAAGTTTAACTTTTCAAATAACTCG
>CATIWJ010111851.1:0-18584 GCA_949640765.1 Croton laevigatus
TACAAACCTTCATCATCTCTAGCAGAAATGGCGCTAACACCAAGGCTCCACGACAGTCAGATGAAGAAGGCTAAAATCTGGATTTATAGGAAAATGATTTGAGATCCGAAATAAGATGCTAAAATATGTATACGGTGGTACGAAGAACGATCAGAAACATTACTCGAAGCTTGAAAATAGAAATGAAAATCAGAATAATAAATAAAAAAAAAAACAATTACAAACCTGTGCCATTTTTGCCTCGCCATCAACCTCCGCAAGACTTACCGTCGTCATATTAAGCACCGCTCTATTTTTTCTGACCTTTTCCCAATTTAGTCCGAGCAGAAAATGGAGTTTGAAGGAGAAGAAGAAGAGAAAAGGACCAGAGAGTACAGAGAACAAACGAGAGCAACAGTGAAAAAAAAGAGAAGAAGAAAAACAAAAACTTCAAAAAATTTGAAAAAAATTGAATATCAGTATAGTTACCGCACAGTAAAAAAGAGGGTATTAGTTTTGTCATAAATTTTTAGCAAAGAGTATTAATTTTGTTAAAAAAAATTAAATAGTATTATTTTTGTCAAAAATAAATAAAAGGGTATTATTTTTGTGTTTTTTCCTATATATTTTCTCTTTTTGGGCCTTTTGCAAGTGGATCATGTCCGTATATGTGGAGCACTGGAGTGACTATAAAGCCCAGAACCGTATTACAGGTCTGTTTTAAGGCCCTCGCTGCTTAATCTGAAATTGGAATTGTTCCTTTCCCTCGATCGTCTTCAATCTTCAATTTTTAATCTTTTTTATCTCTCCTGATCCAAAAGGGGTAATTGTTTCTACCTCTTTCCATAATTTATTATATTGCTTAGATTAAAGATGATTAAACTGTTTGATGATTTCATTTGATCTCAAAGTTAGGTTTCTTTTAGGATGAATTTAGGCGTGTTAAGTTTCATCATCATTGTAGCAAATAGGGTTTTCATTTAATTAATAATTGATTCGACAGGCTTGAACATAAGCTTTGTATTTGTAAATCGTGATTTCGAGTTTCTATTTTATATCTCAGAGTTTAGGAACATGAGTCAAGGTGGGTATACTGTAGAAGTTACTGGACTCTCTCCCAAAGCTACTGAGCAGGATCTTTATGATTTCTTCTCCTTCTCTGGTGTGATCGAACATGTTGAAATAGTCAGGTATTTCATTTTTTAGCCTCCTAATCAAATTACTGGCAAATATCACTTTTTGACATGGGAAATTCTTTGAATATGGATGTGAAAGGTCTGGAGAATATGCTTGTACTGCGTATGTGACATTTAAAGATGCGTATGGTCAAGAGACTGCCGTCTTACTTAGCGTGAGTTTTCTCACATTTGCTATTACTTGTTTTTGGATGAATGCAGTCTGCATCTTTACTTGTTTTTGCCAGCAATCTCACTGATATCATATGAGACTTGCCAAGAGTTGTTTTGATAATAAATTATCTTTGGAATTTGGAAATATATGCTTGTATCATAATTATGTGCTATTTTTCATTTGAAATAATTATCTGTGCTTTAATTTTATATTACTTTGATGCTGTTGGTTGTCGGTGTATTCTCATGATCTTAGGGCGCTACAATTCTGGACCAACGTGTATGCATAACGCGCTGGGGGCAATATGTAGATGAATTTGATTTCTGGAATAGGGCCTCAGCAAGGGATGAATATGAAACTGAATCGAATGTATGCCTTATATCTTTATTTTAAACTAATGTTTTGATATATGTGTAGGTTTGTAATTTATTCTAGCATTCTTCGATCTATTAATGTTTCACTCTGTAGCATACCCAACAAAGCAGCGAACATGTTAATATTCCTAGTGCTGGAGAAGCGGTAACAATGGCTCAGGATGTGGTCAAAACTATGCTGGCAAAGGGATATGTACTGGGAAAAGATGCATTGCAGAAGGCAAAAACTTTTGATGAGTCTCATCAAGTTACTGCAACTGCTGCAGCTAAGGTTGCTGAGCTAACAGAGCGAGTTGGTCTTGCTGATAAGATTTTTGCAGGGATGGAAGCTATTAGAGCTGTGGATCAGAAGTATCATGTCTCTGATACAACCAAATCAGCTGTATCAGCAACGGGTAGAACAGCAGCTGCTGCGGCAAACTCCGTGGTAAACAGCAGTTACTTTTCCAGGGGAGCTCTTTGGATGTCAGATGCCTTGAGTCGAGCAGCCAAAGCTGCTGCTGATTTGGGTAATCGTCCGCATTGAAGTATGCACTTACATCGATGTTGTATATTAGAATTAGTGTGTGTAACAAATTAGTTGATAGGGTCTATACTTCTGCATGGTGCTTTCTTGTTCATCCAATGAGGGAAATAAAGTAATAAACCATTTTATTGTGTGCTTTAATCGCTCAGCTCTCTTGATAGTTAATTTTGAGGTGGATTTGGTACAGATTTAAGAAAATGTTTGGTAAGTAGGAGCAATACAATTAGACAAGTTTCTTATCATTTTGTGTTAAATAATTTCATTTATTAATTATTTTTTCAACAGCACCTAATATCTAATAGATGATTCTATTGTGTTGCAAAGGAAAAGCAATTCTTTGCTAGAAAATGAAGAAATGAATCTGTTGCATTTAAGAACTGCTACTGATATAATCAATGTGGCCATTCGGTAGCCAAAATTGAATATTGGAATTTGCAGCCAATAGAGAATAATAAGATGAATAAGCAGCAAGGATTTAAATAATGTACCAACGCCAAGAAGTCTATTCAAAATTGCTTTCCATATTGCACTTTTGTGTCTGAAGAGGGGTCGTTGGTTGTGTCAAAACCTCAGTATGCATACAAAATCCAACGCCAAGTGGCTTTAGCCTTGAATGTTGACTTCGCGGTCCAATACCGCGTCGGTGCGTGTGACATCATCATCCCTTTGTAGGAAAATTACGACCAGATCTATTTTTCATAAACGGCCCAGATTACCCAAATTTCAGACCCACTTTTATTGGATGTTACTCATTATCTCATTTGAAAATTACTCCAATTTTGGGTTCATCGGAAAGGAAACAAAACGTCGCTAACAAACAGAACTCTTCTTTATGCAGCAAAACGCACCGAATAATATGCATTTTGTATGTCGGAGGAGTGTCTTCGTTCGTTAGAATAACAGGCTCTTTAGCCGCCTTAATTTTGACCTCAACAAATCTCTGACTCCATCTAATCTAAAGTCTGTAATCGGATCTACCCATCTGTTTGCTTAATATATTTTTTCTGTAGTTTTAAATGTTAAGAAGGCTATTGTAAAGGAGTTTTGTGCATTTTCTTAGAGGAGGATGGACGCGGTATCAATTCGGGTTCCGTACAGGAACCTCAAGAAGGAAGTGGAGGTGGAAATGGTCGGTGTAGAAGAGCAGTATAACGGCCATCGGATCCATTTGGATTCTCCTTCCTCTTCTTCTTCTTTCAATTCTCCTTCTCAGATTCCCAATGGCGACTCCAATTTCTCGTCTCCGATCGCTGGGAGACCTAAGCATAATAGCCTGATCATTCTCATTCTCAGTTGCACGGTCGCCGCCGGCGTTCAATTCGGTTGGGCCTTGCAGCTCTCTCTCCTGACTCCTTATATACAGGTAAGTGGTTAATTGTCATTCGAATCCTATTAACACGTTTATCCTCATTGCTTCTTCTAGTTATCAGCTTGTTTGCATAGTTCTGTATAAGTAATATAATGATTTGGACTGTATTTTGTGAATTTAGTTCTTAGAACTTCTATCGCATATGCTCTAGAACCAGCTGATCTTGCTTGAGATTGGCTGTGTTTGGTATGCAATGGGCCAATTTTGTTTCTGAGAGTGAAAGTATGTAATTGCTTTATTTTCTGATATTTGTATATTAACTTTTGATGACTTCAAGCATTATCTTTTAACACTGAGCGATAATAGTAAGAAACTTAAGTTCACTTTTTGCTTCTTAGTTAAGAAACTTAAGTTCAATTTTTGCTTCTTAGTTGTTTTCAATCTTCAAATATGGCTAGTAGTTTCCTCTTGATCTACTGCTAGCACAACCAGTTGAACTAGGCAGTGTAGACTTAACTTTTGAGTTGCCAATCAAATATATACAATCTCAGTAAATAAATGAATGGCTGATTGATTGTAAACTTTTCGAGTTAAGTGGACATTTGCATAATTTTGCTTGATTTTTATGAGGGATTGTTATTTTTCGTTTTCAAATCATGATGGTGAAGTTTCTCTAATTTGTTTTTAAAGCTGATGCAGTTAAATTCTTTGGCTTATGTTCTTTAATCATGTGTAATATTCAGTTATTATTAGATTATGCTTTTTGTTTCCAAATTTTTGTTAATTACTTCTCTTTCACTGGTTGTTGCAGACACTCGGTATAGAGCATGCTTTTTCGTCGTTTATTTGGCTCTGTGGACCTATAACAGGCCTTGTGGTAGGTGACATGAACCATCCCTTTTTGCCTCATTTTTTTTTACAGATATCCTAGTTTAACACCTTAAATTAATTTCTGGCTGCAATGATGTATTGACTATTGAGGCTATATTTGGTAAAACCCTTTTAGTTGGAAGCCAAAACATTTACCATTGTACTACACTAGGTAATGGTTCTTTTCCTTCGTGATTATCCTAAAATAAAGCGCCAATCTCATTAGGTCATTTCTGTTCATTTCAAAGTTGACTGTCTTTACTTCTTTTTTTTTGGCAATTGGAATTGAAAGGTAACAGTGATGTGTTTTGCAACTTCTATGCAAATGCACTTAAGCTGGCCGTTTGGCATGCTTAGCATTTTCAGATGTTCCTCTTGTTCTTTTGTTTTCATGATGGTTTTTTTTTTCATTTGAAGGATGTGCCTCTACATAATTCTAACTCCTTAATGATTTTCTCAATAAGCAATTTGTTAAAATAGTTTCATCATCCTCCGTATCCTTAGGTTCAACCTTGCGTTGGTATTTGGAGTGACAAATGCACTTCAAGATTTGGTAGAAGACGGCCATTTATTCTTGCTGGATCTCTTATGATCTCAGTTGCTGTAAGTACTGATGAACCTGAAATTTTAAGTATAACTTCTGTTTGTACCGTGCTTTCTAGCAGCTAAACTAAGTGTTGTAATTTAGGTGATAATAATCGGATTTTCTGCAGACATTGGATACATAATGGGGGACACAAAAGAGCACTGCAGGTTTATGTTCCCTCCCCCAGTTTGTTGTATTTCATTGCACAACCATGGGCTTAAGCGTTAGACTTACAATCTCATCTATGGAAATGCAGTATTTTTAAAGGAACTCGGACGAGGGCAGCTTTTGTTTTTGTCATTGGCTTCTGGTTGCTAGATCTTGCTAACAATACAGTACAGGTCAGTATTTTGCAATTTATGACGGCTGTATGTGCTTTTCTCGTACTCTCATAAATGTAATGTAGTGATAATTGTCTCACTGGCTTTGTTTATATATTCATGAAAATAATGTATCTTTAACATTTATAGGGACCGGCTCGAGCCCTGCTTGCTGATTTGTCAGGTACTTTCCATCTTTTCATGTTATTTCTTTTATTCACTTCCTTTTTGAGTTATCAATGTTTTGCAGTCTAGCTGGTATCTTTCAATCTTTTGTTCTCAGTACTGCATGCAAGTTAATTGAACATGATGGATTTGTTGTTTTGTTGAAGGTCCCGATCAACGCAATTCAGCAAATGCAGTATTTTGCTCATGGATGGCTGTTGGAAACATTTTAGGATTTTCTGCCGGTGCAAGTGGGACTTGGAACAGGTAAATGTTCTGAAACAGCATTATGGCATTATCATCAGAAATGCTCAAAGTTTAACCTCTGTGGTGTCTGCTTCCTCTGAATTTTTTGTCATCATTATCTAGCTGAACCTTATGAAGAAACTGAATTTCACATAAATGGATTGCTTTTTTCATTGACAAACCTCATTATAACATTGTCATTTATTAATTTCTGCTTGCAGTTTGGTTAATTTGTTCATGTGGGTTTTCTCTTACTTTCAGGTGGTTTCCTTTCCTGATGAGTAAAGCCTGTTGCGAAGCTTGTGGAAATCTAAAAGCAGCATTTCTGGTTGCAGTAGTGAGTTCTTGTGCTTCTGTTTGGTTAGCTCTTCTATTACGCTGTTCTTTCTCGATTCTAGATGCAGTAGACACTAGTGTGGTTTAAGTCATGACTTTTTCTTAGTTTACACTTACAAGGTTCTATAGAAGTGTATTTGGGAATATAGCTCTTCATTATTTTTTCTTAAACCAAACCACTATATCTGGCTTTTGAGACAATTAAATCCATTTACGCAAAAACCAACTTTTTACTGGTACTCTGCTCCATTGTTGGATTACAGAATCCTTTGTGCTCAGAATCAACTCTTTTTGTTACAGAATCATATTATGTGTTCAGAATCAGTTCATGCAACTACAACATACACACATTGCGAAGGTCTTGGGTTTCATATGGAACTGCTATATTAGTTGTCATTTCTACATTATCTATTTGGGGTTCTGATTTCTGAATCCGTCTACTTGAAACTTGAAATTTTGCAAAATTACCTAGACTGCCTTAGGGAGGAATAAATATTTGCATGGTGAATGTAGATAATGATAAGAATGTTCAAGGAAAAGATTGCTCGAAACTGCATTAAATTTTTGCTCAATAAGAAAATGATTAAACTGCATGCTATTTGAAGCTGGAAAATTAAGAATTAATCCTACATATTTAAAAATGGATTCGACTAGTTGGGCAGCAACTGGAAAGAATACACAAAAGTTTAAAAAATGACAAATTTGTTAAAGAAAAATTACTGGAAGAAAAGGGGGGAACCCAACTAAGATGCTCGGAGGATGCACACGACAACTAGTTTGTTAAGGAGCAAGTCTAGGATTATAATTTTCCAAGCATACTGATTGAACTCATGAATGACTTCATATTACGACAAATTACTGACTGCGTTTATTCTTACGGGTATGCTATGAATGTGGCACCAGAAATTCTTTTGTTTCACTTCGTGTTGTTATCAGGTGACGTCGCATATTTTATAGTTTGGTGGTTTCTGTTGCCTCACTCGATATATATATTTACTATTTTACCGTTAGTGCAATAATTTGTTTGCCCTATATGCAGGTCTTCCTGACTTTCTGCACTCTTGTGACTCTATATTTTGCTGAGGAGGTTCCACTTATCAAACCTCAGGCTCAGGGCCAGCGTTTATCAGATTCAGCTCCATTATTAGATGATAACAGTCTCAAACTTTCAAAATCTATTTCAGACAAGCAACTGAATTTCAGTAATTCTAATGGGGAAAACATCAGTAAGGGCCATGAATCAAATGTGAATCCGAAGCATGGAATTGCCAACCCTAATGAGGATCAAAATGAAAGTCTGGGTGATGGACCTGGAGCAGTATTAGTTAATTTGCTGACTAGTTTACGGCATTTACCCCCTGGAATGCATTCTGTGCTTGTTGTTATGGCTCTTACATGGGTAAGCATTTAATTTAACTGATTAAATTATGTTCTGCAATTCTATGTTTTCTTATTTGCCTTTCAGGACACCACCAACTTTTTGACATTCCTTCATATTCCATTATGATTGAAGCTAATTTTTTCATACTTTATTTATCCTCTTCTTGATTTTCATTGCTGTAGTTGTCCTGGTTTCCTTTCTTTCTGTTTGATACGGATTGGATGGGTAGAGAAGTTTATCATGGGGATCCAAAAGGGAATGCTGATGAAGTGAAGTTATATGATAAAGGTGTCAGAGACGGTGCATTTGGTTTGCTACTGAATTCAGTAAGAACTCGAAATTCAGCATGAGTTGTTTTATTTTTCTTGGATACTACCAAATTTTAGTTTCCACTTGGAGAACTTGAAAAAAGCTTGCAATAGGGATTTTTTTTTTTTTTTCAAATTTTTTGTAGAAGTTGTTGGAAATAACTTTGATCCCATGAGCAAGATGATTACAATTGAGGTCCATATCTCTTTTTCAAGAAAGTGAACAGGGGAAACCAACTTAGATGCAAGAGAAAATAGTGAAGGTAATGCACTATCTAAAGAATTAAGTGACAAAAGGAGGCAACTTTAGAGTAGAGAAGTTGAGAAGGGTGAACAAGGGATAAGAAATGGTGGTGATACGAATAAACAAAGCATATTAACAAGTGTAGCATCTGTTCTATGGGCTTCTTCAAAAATAAAAATAAGCCTTAGTAGTTCTATTTTCCTTTGCTACAATTACTTACTCTCTTTTTCTTTGTTTTAGGTTGTTCTTGGCATTAGTTCCTTCTTAATTGAACCTATGTGTCAGAAGATGGGACCAAGAATTGTATGGGCAATGAGCAACTTTATTGTATTTGCTTCAATGGCAGTCACTGCTATCATTAGTTTGATATCAGTTGGTGCATATTCCGGAGGGATTGAACACGTAATTGGAGGCAGTGCAGCTATCAGGATAGCTGCTTTGATTGTATTTGCTCTTCTTGGCTTTCCTCTTGCTGTATGTATCACTTAGATTGGAATAGCTGCAATGCTTTACAATATTTGCTCAAAGCATGCATTGATTATTTACCTGTGACTTTCAGATTACATATAGTGTTCCATTTTCTGTCACTGCTGAGTTGACTGCTGATTCAGGCGGGGGCCAAGGTTTGTATACCAGTTAATTTATCTGGGTTCCCTTAACATTTATCGAGTCAAGCAAACTAAATACTGATATCTTTTTTACCATTGTATAGGATTGGCTATTGGAGTTTTGAATCTCGCTATAGTTATTCCACAGGTAGACAATTGTATTGTATTCTTTTTGTTTCCCTTTTTCTTGATTATGTATTTTATATGGAAATTTTCGAGCAATTTATTGGAAATTTTCATGATATGTCTCTTAGATTTAGGTTTTCAGTGCTCTGGTCCTTAGGGTGTTGATTCCTTTATATTGCTGTAAACAATCATTTCAGTTCATTTTTTTCCGTGTTTTGTTTGTGATGGTTTTATTTTTTTTTTTTTTCCTGTTATTATAGTTAAGTAACAAAGTTAATTAATTTGTATTCTTGTTCTTTTCAGATGATTATATCTCTTGGTGCGGGTCCATGGGATGCCTTGTTTGGTGGCGGCAATATACCTGCATTTGTCCTTGCCTCTGTGTGCGCTCTTGCTGCTGGTGTCATTGCTACACTCAAATTGCCAAATCTTTCAAGCAGCTCGTTCGAGTCATCTGGTTTTCATATTGGCTAACAACTGAAAGACTAATTAAGCTGACATTTGACCCTGCATATGCACCTCGAGGAAAAGAATATGCTTGTTCATCCACTGTGAGAGAGGCGGTTCTTCCAATTATACGTATGTATAATTTCCATACGAGGACTAAGAAATATATATTATTCCAATTCATTCATTTTTTTTCTCCCTTACATTTTAGGTTGTATTTTATGTAGTGTAAATTGTCATTTAAATTGAAAGCCTATACATGCATACAACTATAGTACTATATCATGAAATTTTAATTTAGAAATCTGATCATCATATGTTCATATTCTCAGATCAAACCTTTTCTTTCCACAAAAATTAGAGATCTAGTGCCTGAAATGGTAATGTAGCTGAAGGATTCTTTTAGTTTGTTAGAATTGAAACTGGCTCTTGTTGCTTTCGTCTGATCTCTTTAACAGCTGTCTGTGTGTGTGTGTTCTAAGCCATCTATCTCGCAATCGTAGCTTAAGAAATAAGGTGAGATCAGATTGTGGTGCACGAGTGTTTTGGGGCCTGGCTTGAGTGGGATTACGTGCGTCAAACAGTGTAAAAGTTCAACTGATGGTTCCAAATTTCGATGGTGATATCTACTCTCCATGACCATGATTGCTACTAATATGGTGAGCTGCATCCTTCATTTGTTTGACACACGCTTCTGTCATTATCTGGTTTTTGTCCCAAATCTTGTCATTCTCCATACCCTTAATAATATGGGCCGTGGACTTGTAGATGCCCCCATTCTTCAATTATGATTCTCTTATTATAGCTTCAACTACTTTTTTTATTTTTACCTTTTTATGGAAACTTGCATTTGCATGGTTCAGTGCTTTCCACATACACACGCTCGTGCTTGGAACTCGTAGATTATCAAGACGCAGGGAAAAATAAAATATTTTCTTTTTGCACGTTTGTGTTTTGTAGTTGAATTTATACTTATTTAGAATAAATGAATTCTATAAAATTTAATGGAATTCATCTTAGAATCTAAAGTTTTGTATTTCAGAATTTTAAAATTAGGGATTTTAATTTTATGATTCAAAATCATGAAATTCATCATGTGTATATTAGTTGAATTTTTCAAATGAAATTCATAAAATTAGCAACTCAAATTCATTTCGGGAAAAATTTATGCTTCCTATTAAGGGATTTTTTAATAATAACGCCAAATGTCAAAAAAAATCACTGTTAAAGTCTTTTTTGTTTTGGTGTGGGAAGTTGGATTAAGTTTTGAGTTGTTATTAGCGGACGGAAATAGGTAGTTAGACAAGGCATTTTCATCATGTCGGACTAATTGGACCACGGAAGCCAGCTAATAGCTACGAGTCTCACTCACCGCAATGGATAGCGGAACATAAGCACATATATAAGATGATGCTTCATCGACCTTTGGACAAGACATGACGAAGACTTGTGAATACATCCACTTTTACATTTTTGTGACTGCTATCATATCCCCTTATAGCATATTTTTTGTTGTTATAACTTGTTCACATTTTATTCATATGATAACTCTAAAACATATTCAATCAGTAAGTATACCCAAAAAAAAAATCACTGATTATGAGATTGTAAATTTAATCCAAACTAAACCCATAAGGAAACTTGAAATAAAGGTTAAAAACGTCACCTACTTGTTTCTTTCCAAAGGACACAAAAGGAAAATATAGATAAAGATTAAAAAGAGAGATCTGATTAGTGGGTCTGATATTGATGTGAGAATTTAGGTAAAATCAAGAACAGCTAAGAAACGCAGAGTAACTAACTGTGGTACATAAAGTGGCAAACATTGACTATTTGGTGGTGTGGCAATTCATAGTTAATCTGCATGACTATGTTTTAAGTTATTGGAATAAGATTAAGATTAATTTCTGCAACGTCTTATTTGGTGGTTTTGTTTTGCGCAGTAGTGTGCATTAAAAATCTTGAAGAATAAATTGTAAAATGCGTAATCAAGCAAGTGTAAATGTTTCAGCGGTTATTGTTCTTTTTTATTACTCGCTGTGTTTGCTTATGCATAGTATAAATAGTTGCCAAAACAAGTTTCAGAGGGGGGAGGGAAAGAAAGAAACAAAGATCCTATACAAATCATAATGACATGCAGAGAAGTAATTGAGCATGTATATATGTTGATATTGTATATTGGATATTTGTTACTAGAGAAAGCTAATGATGAATTAGATTGAAGAAAACTAAAATACATATAATATATAAATCAATAGCAGTTAGTTGAGGTGGTGGAGAGACTCAGCTGTGTAAAAAACTGTAAAGGCGTTTTTGAAAGGTGGTGATTGCCTGTTATCCCATTCCCATTCCTCCTTTACGACTTTCTTCAGTCCTCTTTTATTTTCTACTTTGATCTTTCTGCTCAAATATTACTTACTTTACCTATTTGTTTAGCATTGTAATAATTTAAGGGAGATCTTTCTTTGACGTAAATCAATGTTTTTATAACATGTCATATTCCTCTTTTTTTTTTTAGAACATACCATGTCATATTAACAATAACACACTATAATATTATACTATCACCATAACCTAAAAACAATATATTTCTGTCACGCTTGCTAAATTACATGTGTGTTTGTTTTCCCTCATATATCAAAACTTTCGATTAAGCCTATTTCCCTCCTACAATTTGCTTATCAATCTAGTTAATAAAGTTAATAGCCGATAACAGATGTTGACAGTAGATAATTGACAACTAATTATATTTTAATTTTGTAAAAGTTTTAATAACTATTATTGTTTAAAGGGGCAAAGAAGTAAATAGCAATTTTTGTTATTTTATAGGTAATAAATATCACAAATTATCAAAAATTAACGAAAAAAAAATTTGGTATGTATTGTAGTATATATTGGTATATATTATTATATGTATGTACATATATTGGTATGTAAAGTTATATATATATATACATACTAAAAGTGCTATTATTTAGTTAATTTTTAAAAATTTGTAGTTCCATTAAAATATAAAAAATGTTATTTACGACTATTTTCATTGTTTTAAATACTGTTAATGCCCAAATTAATGACAACCATTTATAATTGCAATCAGTATTACAATATTGAAATGAACAAAGTTAATACTTGAACCTAATATCAAAGTATCTCTAATTATGTAAAACATCATTCTAGCAAGTAGCGACCGAAGCTAGAGGCGGCTTGCACTAAAAGAAAAAAAAATAATACTACTCTCAATTTGTGCTAAACTGTAATGCTATGTCAACTGTCAACTTGGCTGTATATATTGAGAAAATAATGATGCAATCCCAACTTGGTCTAATTTTTCTTTTCTAAAAAAAAGAAAAGATTATATCGGAGTCTGCAAATATGCATAAGCATAACTGAACCGACTATAGAAAGGGGTGGATTATATTGTAAAACATAAACACGTAATTATAAAAAAGAAAAGAAAATTTTGAAGTTGTAGGGAATCCATGAAATGTGATGAATGGGAAAGTTAAACATGAGCACGAGCCCATTTTTGTATATTTAAAACATAACAGATCCAGTAGTTGACAAATCACTATCAATTTGGCCCACACTAATTTTATTTATAATCTTAATCTTATTCTTAATGTAAAAATTTGGAAAAAAAAAAAAAAAGAATGACTCCAAGCAAAGAGGGCACATGGGATCAGTGTCCGAGAAGGTTCATTTTAAAAATAAAAAGGGAAAAACTGGGTAAGAAGAACATGGATCCACCCCATTCCAATAGGGTACCCTACAGCTTCCAACTAATAAAGTCATGTGAAGGTTGTCATTTTTTTTTAAACAAGTATTTTGTGGGTCCAGATTAGAGGGTCCTACCCATCCCCTTCTTTAACATTTTAAAGTGACCATAACCATAATCCTTCTTTCTTTCTTCTTTGCTAATGATTTTTGCAATCAAAAAGATGCACTTTTTTCTTTACGACTTCTCTTTGTTTATAATATAAAAAAAATAAAATGTTTGCCTCCCCATGCACTTCTCTTCTTTCTGGCTTGCTTCAATTTAGGGCTAAAGGGTTTGTTTTACCGTCATTTTTCTTGACAATATTTTATTTTAAGTTTTTTAGGCAAAAAAAAAAGCAACCACCACCCCACTGCCAAAAAAAAATGCATAAAAATACAATACATGCACAGAAAAATATGACGTAGCCAAGCCAACGGGTAGGGTCTAATTAGATGCTCTGTATGGGACATTGGTGTACGCATTCATTGACGAGAAACTGTTTCCCAAAATATATTTTTCAATAATACTCTCTCATTTATATATTTAAATATTGTGTTTTTTCAAAAAAAAAAAAATATCAATCCTTACAAGACGACTTCTTTGGGGCCATTATCGAACCAGGTACTATACATAAAGGATAGTGCTCTGCTGTACTCTGAATTGATGCTAACAGTATGGTTGACTTAAATTAAACTCAAGACTTTCATATTCAATAATTATAGAGAAAAAAAAAAATACGTAAGTGTTTTTAGAAAAGGTAGTAGAAGAAATTGAATGATAGTTGTCAAAACCTTAACATTCAGTTCTAACATTCAATCAATGAAAGACTAATCGGCAAAATTGAAGGGGGGAAATTTTTTTGGCTAACCCTTTCTAATAACATATCATCTAAAAATTTGTGGATATTGTGTTTTTGTGGGTAAATTAAGTAATTTTGGGTCCGGATGTTGGATACTAAATTCTTTTCATGGGTCCAATATGTCTCGTTACTTTCCATTGCTATGACATATGATAAAGGCAATTTTATTTTTATTTTTATTTTTTTTAAGCATTAAAATGGCATAGCAGGCTGGATTTGATTTCTATGAATTTGCACTAAAATGTGATATAAATATATGCATAAAACTTGAAGAATGAAAATCATACTGTATATCAATTCCATATAGCAATATTGTACGAGCTCTTTATTCAATTTTTTTTACAAGATTTTCCAAAATTTGACGTTTTCTCTCTTTACTATAGTTTTTATCCTGAAAATAGTCTATTTTGTGTTCAATGATATATAAAAAGTGAAACAATTAACTTTCAAGTACAATCACAATTACCTTTGGGTAAAAATTACATTTAGGGCACTATCGTGATTCGAATTCCTGATCTGACCTCAAGAAGTAAGAGATGTGCATCCCTCTAACTATTTGAACCACAAAGCTCCTTTGCAATCCGCATTTTTCTTATTCTTCCTTTATAAGGAATGCTAGCTTTTGAAGTTTTCCCATATATATCATGAGAATACGTTGGAGTATATATGAACTAGCTACTTGAAGTAGGGATGTCCTATTAAAAGTGGTTCAGTAACTTTTAACCTGTTCTTTGATGCATTCAAAATTCATTTGAGGAAAGGAAAAAGTAGGGTAAAATTGTTTTCAAAGCATAGTTTGTTCATATGTGAGCAAGAAATTTCTTATTATAACAATAAACTAACTAATTGTCTTTATTAATTTCAAATCCGCAGTTAAAAGCTGTACTCTTTTCTTTCTTTCTTTCTCTAAAAATGTATCCTTTCCTTATTCCTCTACAATTTTTTCCTTATTTCAGAACCATTTTAGATAATAAGACATTTATTCGATTAGTTTTAAGCCTATATCAGGAATCTACCTTTGAGTGGTATCTATCTTCAACAAGATCATTTGATAGCAATGATGATTAAAGGTTGAAGATGAATATAATGATGGGATTTTATAAAATGGAAGTAGAGTCTTTTAATTAATTTTTTGATATATTTGTCCACAATCATCCAAATAAATAAGATAAATTTGCGAAAATGGATTGATGTGCACTAAGTGTTGTTAAAATGTTATTACAGAATAATTAGTTTATCATTCTTATAAATCTTTGTGGTATGATGTCAAAATGTATTTGATGTGAGTTTCGAAAAACTTATTTGCGAAGACATTCAAACATGTGGTTAATTTTTTATTGAAATGCTGTACCAATAGGCAAGTAAATATTTTCTAATTCAATATGTTTTGTACTTTCATCATTTGTGAGCATTTAAAAGCCTTGAGGATCCAAATATTTTTGTTTGCATGTTTGATCTCCACCCAGCTTATAATGATGATATTTTTCAGAGATCTACTGATTGATCACATTTATATTTTTTTTCATTCATATTGTTACATAAAATTTACTCATGGTTGGCTATGGACCTTGCTTAACTTTTACAGTAAAAATTTTATAAGTAAGATAAAAAAAAAAAAAAAACCAAACAATTTATGCAGATTAGATCAGTCAATTAAAACATGTTTCAAAATGGGAGCTTGAAGCTTCCTACAAATATATTTAAATTTTAACTCTCTCTCTCTCAATCTTTTACATTTTGTTTTGGGAGAATTACTCTAACGTTGTTAATTTTTTAACTAACTTACTCTCATGTCCTTTAATTTTAAAATATAATCTATAAGGTTCCTCACTTTTACTCTATTATGCTCTTAGGTCCGTCCGTCCAAATTATTTTAGATATTCTGTCAATCTTCTCATTTAGTCAACAACTTTTTATATTCATTCCCGAAATACCCCTCTTCAAAAACAGGCAAAATTACTTTAGGACCCTTGAGTTTTAGTCTAACCAACCTCATTTTCAATTATTACTCTCAAATTCATGTGTTTTATGCTAAGCTACTTTTGGATCCTTATAATTTTATTTAACAAAATTAATTTCATTGATTTTAATTTATTTATTGTCTTTTCAAAAAAAAATTATTAACTAATTTTTATTTTACATTGTTACTAAAAAACACACATATATATAATTTATATATTTTTCCGGAATAGAGATTTGGTCTTAATAGTTATTTTTATTTAAATAATATTTATTTTATAAATAAATTACTAATGAAACTTTTTCACTCAACCACTGTCCTATTTTTTGCATGGTTGATGCTGATTGGGCGAATAAATTATTAGTATTTCTTTTTGTGAAAAATAATTATTAACACTAAATCTCTATTTAGAAAAATATATAAATCAAACATATATATAAATATTAAAAAATATATTTTATATTTAGTAACATTGATATATTAATCAGTCAAATAATTTTTTTAAGGCATAGTGAATATAAATAAAATAAATATTTGTTAAATAAAAATATAAGAACCTAAAAGTATATTAGAATAAAACACAAAAACTTTAAGAGTAAAATATGAAAACTCTTGAAAAGATGTGACTTTAGTATTTTCAAAAATTCATTTGAGCGAGGAATATACTGTTAACGTATGCAACATTGTAGCAATTTATTATAAAAATTTATTTTTTTGACAGAGATTATAAATATTGATTGTTGGGTCATTTACCATCTTAATTAATCTTAATTCTATTCGATCTAGGGAATGAAAGAAGAAATTATGGTATTTAAATATCGCATGTTTTGTATACTGCGAGTAATAAAATTATAAAGTACAATCATTGAAGTTAAGCCCAAGAGAGTAATCTATAAGGAAACAATCAATGAAGCTAAAATTAAATTAAAATGAAGTAGTAATTGGAAGAATGATGAATTAGAGGAACTTCAATGATACATAGAAGATTCTTGTCTGTGCATAATTGCTACTGATCATTAGTCCATTCATCAATAGTACAATTAATTTTGTTCTCTTCTGAAATAAAGTTATGTTTATTTTATTCAATAAAAACTGAACCACCTTTGATCCAACTCCATAAAATATACTATGAATTTGTTAGCAAAGCATTTTCTAATTGTCATACGTATTACATGGGAAATTTTTTTTAACTAAGATCTAGTACTGTACTGGTCTCCAATGAACTACCTTTTCATCATATTAGAATGTATTATTAAGCTGACTTAAAAAATTTCCCATTAAAATTTAAATAAATAATCAAAAATTATATCGTTCTTTCAAAAAAAAAAGAATTATGTCGTTGATGAAAGCTTATTATAGACTTAATTTTAACAGAAAAAGGTTAACTACTGTTATAACATGAAAGTTAGCGCAAATATCATAAATATTGGTGACTGAGGAAAAATTAATCATTTTCATTCGGTCCGTCAAAAAAAGTTGAAAGACCAAAATGAAAACGGAAGAGAAGCGTAAATACATTTTTTTCCAAAAGAAGGCAACGATTGTTCCTCGTCAACCAAGATGACTCGAGTAGAAGTGGATGAAGAGACTAATTAAATCTAAAAACATAAATTAATTAAATTGAATTGAATCAAAAAATAAGGATAAGGGGTATAATTGTATTTTTCATTTTTCTCTTTAATTCTAAAGGTTGAGTTGATTGACATAAAAGAAGGGTAAAAAACGCTAATGATTTAGGAACCTATGGAAAAAGATTAAAAAAAAAGTTGATTTAGGAACTATTATATATGAGCATTACGAATTCGAGTTTTTATAAATGTGCTATTTTTTAAACTTTATAATAAAATAATGTCATATTTTGTAAAATTTCATCAAATTGCATTAATGAAATTGAAAGAATATAATTTACATGTGGGATCTGAATTGTATATACGTAACAACTCGATCCTTAAGTGTCAACTACAACTATCAATTAACTATTATTAATGTTAGCTTAACTCATAGACAAATAAGTAGATTTCTTTCAGTTTTGTTTAATTTTTGGAATTATAGTACAATTTGAGAGAATTTTGCATAATATGATATATTTGTTACAAAGTTCAAAAATAGTGTATTTATAATAATTTGTAAAATTCATAGTGCACAAATACGATAGGTTGATTTAAGGAGATCAAACTATGACTATATATATATACACACACTAGCGATTTTTTAATGTGTGTTTCACATCTAGGTACTCGTTGCACCTTCCGACTCAGCCGGCCCCCTCCACCGCCTTTCAACAAACTGTCAAACGAAGGGTACGGTCGATGGCCTAGACGATGATGAATCTTCTAGTACCATCATTGCTGAAGTCGGACAGCCGGAAGTTGATGAAAATGGAGATCAAAGATTTTGGATATTTAAGATCCGTCATAAAAAAATCATTGTGATTAAGAAAATAAGTTTATTTTCTTCATATATTTCTAAGGAAATTGAAGAAAATAAATTTATTTTCTTTATAGTTTCTAAATGAATTGAAGAAAACAAATTTATTTTTTCATAGTTTCTAAAAAAAAATTCAAAAAAATAAATTAATTTTTTCCAATAATAACAGAAAATCCATCTAAAAAGCAATAGAAATGATGATACCACGCCTATTGGAACCAAGACCTTGAGCCTTGTGGCTAGATCTCCATCGTCTGGGCTTGATGAAGGCCCAAGTCCAATCTGAACCAAATCCTTTATTTAGGAGTCTGGAGGTCAACATTTGATGAATGACCCCCAAATACGTCATACAACACCTAAGGCACAGGTCGGTACTGATCCGTTATTCAAGATTCATCCCTGACAA
>CATIWJ010111930.1:0-13853 GCA_949640765.1 Croton laevigatus
GGGTGATCAATTCACAAGCGGTTCTCTCGAACTCACAATGCAAAAACAGACATGAATTAATAAGCTAGCAATTATTAACCCAAGACAATATTCATCGTAATTAAATCGCAACAACAATTAGCAAACGAAATAATTAACAAACGAATCAATTAACCGAATCAAACTTAATTACATGGTTCATCCCCAAAATCCAGATGCATTTGTAAATTCAGCTCTCAATTAACATTGTAGTATTAACAGAAATAATGAAGTCAAATAGAAAGAATAATCAATTCACCCAAACCAAACAAATCTCATAAATAATTCACAATCCATTTCAAAATCCAACTAAAAACAATAGCTCAATTTATCATCATCAACATCATTACAGCAACAATTAACAGAAAATCAAAAGGGAATTAAAAACAATACTTAATGGAAAATTGTTCTGCACTGCGTTGCCTAAACGACGTGGGTCTTTGCGTTTCAATTCTGGTTTCCCTTCTTCATCTCTTCTACTTCGATCTCCTCTGCTGGTTCTCGTTCTGATATGACGCGTTTTGTACCGACGATGAATCACCGTCCAAACTGACCTCTGCTTTGTGAATGTCTGGGTTCCAACTCTACTCTATGTCTCCTTCGTCTTTAACCTCTCTCAATTTTTTCGGTCTCTCACTTCTTCTCATTTCTGAATCCCCGAAAATGAGTCTTTGTTCTTCGTTTCCAATCTAAAATCCGAAGGGAACCTTGATTTCTTCGTTACCTTTTTGGGTCTTTTCCCTTCGATCTCTCCTCATCTATGCTCTCTCTCGATCTGTCTTCTCTCTCCCTAGTTCTCTCCCTGTTCCTCCTCTCGTCTCTCTCTACTATATTTTTTTTGGTTTTCTTTTTCTTTTTTTACCACCTCTCTCTTTTTGTTTCCTGTGTATATCGTTCCTCTTTTTTATTTTCGAATTTGAAAATCAAATCTTTCTTTCCACCAGAATCAGTCATCCTCCAATCCCAAATCTTTGTTCAAAACTAATCTACAACCAATTCCCAAGCTGTCGTTTCGATTCGAAATCAGATTACCCATAATCTTCGTCCGCTTCGTTCATTCGTCGAATCCCAGCTGCTTTTCTTTATAGAAACCAAAACGCTGCCGTACGCCCAGAGTTCCTCATCTCTTAAAATGCTTCTGATTCAAATCTTCATCTTCAGCCGGAGTAATATCATCCAAAATGCAAGTTTTTACTGCGTTTGGACACCCAGTACCAATTTAAGACCAATTCCCTTCAGCTCAAAACGCCACAATTTAGAACCAAAAATGTAGACTAAATGTTGTATTCTGGCAAACAACCAAAATAGCCCATATTCTTTTCCTTTCATAGCAAAATGACCCCTTAAGCGCTGCCCAATATCATTTAGGTCCAAGACTACACATTTCCCTTCCAAAATATATCCCATCGCACCATTTTTGCCATGTTTCCGTTCCTTTTTATAAGATTGTTCGATTATGACCTGTTAAATAAAAGTAAAAAAAATAAGCGCTAAATAAATAAATAAATCGCCAATTATAAACAAAAATAAACAATAATTCCATATGAAAACATGCATATATTTGACACTTATCACCTGTTCCGTTTCAAATACTTACTTTGAAATTCAAAATTGATTTATCTTTCCTTTGTTATGTTTTTCATTATTTTACTTATTTCCAATAGTTAAAGTACCCACTAAGCAATAGTGCTCAGTGAGTTATTTCTGTAACTCGCAGGTTAGCAGTAGTAGCAGTAATAGTAGATTCTCGTCAGCGCCGATCGGCATTACCAAGGCAACATATAAGGGTATATTTTTGTATATTAGTTGTACTTAATTGTGGCATATATAACCTAGAAATTACTCCCAGATAAATGTTAGTATAAACTAAACCTTAGTAATCTTAAAAATAATACTTGGCTTGGGTTTTATTTTGTGTTCATATTAGAAGTGTTTATTTTCGGTTTCTATGAGGAGTGAGGGTATAAGGACAGATTGGCGAAGTGTTTGTGGAAATTTTTATGTAGGATTCAGTGAATAGTCACTGTTACTATTCACGAGTTTTTGTATGTATAGCGAAGCTCTAGCAAAATTTCCGCAGAAATGGACCTAAAATTTGACTAAGTAAAAATGGAAATTTTTTTTGACAAGGTATAATTTAATCTAAATACTTAAACGAGATTTATGAGGCATAACTCCAATATCAGTAGGTAGCATTCCATCGAGGCCTACCCACTAGACTAAGATGGAGTGTTACAATCCATGAAAACCCTAACTTTCCTATATTGTGTTCTTCTTCCTATTTACTAGTTAAAGTATAAAATTAATAAAGGGAAGATGATTACCTTAGCTTTGGGCTTGATTTCCTTGCTAACCACCTTAATTTCCCACTTGATCTAGCTAACTCTCCCTTAGTTCTTCTTCATCTTCTTCTTCTTTCCTCTCCATGCCATGCCCTTCCTTAGGGAAATGAGAGGTTTTTATTCTTCCAATACAATTTTATGTCCATAATTTTACCTTATATATTTTTAATTTATTTTTGAATTATTTAATTTTTGGTCCAAGGGCTCACATTTAACCAACTAGGATTTATGGATGATCAAGATGTGGCCAAGTGGCTCCATACACCAATTTTTCCTTGATGGCCAAGGATACACCTCCATTTTTATTCTTTACCAATAATAACTCTTTCTTGAGCAAAGTTTTTGCAATTAGGTCCTTTCGTAGAATTTTCTTTATAACTTTTTATTCGTGCGTTTTCGGGGAAAATTGTGGCACAGAGTTAAAACGCTATGGCCCGATTAATCCTGAGAATTTACTCATAAGGTCAAACATAGGCACTATTAACAAGCTTCGAAAACTTGTTTCCAACTTTGCCCTTGCCCTTTTTGAGAAATTCCATTTGGGTCCTTTTGAGGTCCTACTTGATCTTACTACATTTCTTTATTAATAACTTTTTGTATATTATTCCAAATTCAATAATTCTTGTGCCAAATGAAACTAAACATCTAAGTATACACATGTTAAAATTCAGATCAATCCGAGTTATAGATAATTTTTAGTGACAATTTCCGTCGGACCCTGCTTCGCTGTCATATGCAGTCTGTGCACTGTTTAATATTTCATCCATATCTCTGTCCATACAAGTTCAAATTAAGTGATTTTAATTTCTAAATTTAGCTAACACATAAAGGAACAACTTTTATGTTTTACACTTTTACAAACTAGGTCATTTAGTAATACAAAATCTAGGTTAAACTCTCAAGTTCTGCTTGAATCTTTCCTTGTGCGTAGATTCTATTTGAACATGCATAACTCCCTGCATTTGTGGACTTTGTCAAAACTGATTTTTAGGAGTATATTCTACAAATATTTCACTACAACTTTTATGTTTTATGCTTTTAGCAATTCATCTTCTATCTTTATCCAAAAATCACTTGAATTTGGTTTAACCTTGCTGCCCCTACTGTTCGCATGGTTTCTTACCTTTATTTCTAACTCTGGATGATTTTATTAACAGTTTTAACTAACAATTATGTTACATTATCCTGTCTTTCTCATGTATTGGATAATAAGATGTTACATTACCAAGGTCTTGCAGACTTTTTCGTAAAGTTCCACTTAGATCCCCGACTTTTCCAAAATTTTCGTTAGGTCTCGTTGGCTCCGAGGCCTATTTCGCACTACTAGATACGTCTATCGTCGGTTTGATACTCATTATATGTGTTATTTTATAGTTTACATATGTTTGTATAACTTCCCATTAGGTCACTTATCATTAAGGATGAGCATGTGACCCGATCTGTTGGGGATATCCACAAATCCGATCCGCGCGGGAGTGATTTTTCCCGATCCGTTGGGTATTGGGGCGGGGACAGGTTTAAAAAATAAAACCTGTTGTGGGTTTGGGGCGGGGCGGGTTTTATAAAATCCGTCCCGAACCCGCCCCGCATAATGGTCATTTTCGTCATTTTATTCCTAGGTTAAACCTAGGTATATATTTCAATATTTATGCTATTCTTTTCTCCTTTCCCTTGCTACCGTTTATGCTCTCTCTTTTCTTCTCTATCCTCTCTTTTATTAAGTTTACAATTGCTGCCCAATCTTCCGTTCGCCGTCCACTAGCATCGAATCACTGCCCCCTCTTCCGGTCGCCTCTGGTCGTGGTTATCGCCATCAATTCAGGTAAGTCATTCTGTACTTAATTTGCAGTAAAGAATTAGTTGTTTTATATCTTTGATGTTAAATGTTTGCTGTTCAAGAGCTTATTCTATCTTGTTAAGAAAACTAATCTATAGATTTGTCTTCTCTCAGTTCATTATTTTTAGCCTACGGTGGCTGCAATAGAAGATGGAAAATATATATGCTTGCTAACAAAGAGACTTTGATTGCTGGAATTTCTGGAATTCTTTCTTTATATATATATATCTTTGACTTTGTTTTCAGTATCAAGCTTTTATGATTTTTTATAAGTTGTTTTTTGCTATTGCAGTTGATGATTTCAATTGGTTTGCTACTGCATTATGATTTTTTTTAATATGTGTATTGTGATTTGTGAATCTATTTGTTATTGTTTGGTTTCTTTTTTAAGTTGAACGGTGAATTTATCCAACATTTTTTTGCTGCTTATTCTGATGATTGTATTTCGTGAGCTAATTGTGAAATTGGCTTTGGGTTTTATTGCTGAGTTATAACAATGTAGGCCAACATAATGTATAAATTATACTTTGTAATCAATTCATGTCAAATTGTTGTTGATAATCTGAAATTCTTTTATTTTTGCAGTAATTTTTTGTAAGCAATTCATGTCAAATTGTTGTTGGTAATCTGAAATTCTTTTAATTTTTTTTTTGCAGTAATTGTTTGTAATCAATTCATGTCAAATTGTTGTTGTTAATTTCATTGTAATTTGTTTATGTTTATTATGTAATATTAACAAATTTAGAACATCATTATTTTTATTATTGTGAACCTTTAAATTTAGAGATAATTTAGATGCATGAAAAAAATTTAATTTAGGAATTTTTTGCTTTTAAATGTATTATATTCAAATTAAAAATTTTGAAAAAAAAACCCGTGGATATATCCCCGGATAACCCGCCCCGCGAGCTGAAAAATCCAATCCGCAGCGGGGTGGGGAATAATATCATTGAGCGGGGAGGGGATGGGTTTTAGGAAATCCGCCCCGAACCCGCCCCGTGCTCATCCCTACTTATCATTACCGCACTATGCCTAAGCACGTTTAACCTCGGAGGTCCAATGGATTTTGTGACCATTCTTCAGCGCTTTCGCCCTAATTTCACACTTACAGTAATTTAGACGTTACATTACTACTTCAAAAGGCCCTACTCATCCTTTAGCCCAAGTGCATAACTCAAAGCCAAATATAATAGTTACCTTAATATTCTTCCAACGACGGCATGATTCTTGAGGTTGGCTCCGATGCTCCTACGCCTTAGGACCCGAAACTCCTGACAGAATTATCAATAGCATAACACTCATAAATCACTAGCTTGATAGATCTAGGGGACATGACATCAAGAGTTATAATCTATGGCTACTTTTGGTTTTGGAATTGCTCTTGTCTGACGATCCACTTGCACCGAATTTGAACCTCTGTCGTCTCTATCATCTTCCATCTGTCTTATCCTAGCTCTCAAGTTTTGATTTTCTTGATCTAACTCCCTTACCCTGGCTAACACTTCCTGATTTTCATGAGTCAATGCTCTCACTCTAGCTAGCACCTCTTGGAATTCTTCTCGGTCGACCACTACCTTTGTCTTTTTCTTCTTAGGGGGACGATTAGAGTCACTACTTATATCAATAACCAATATCTTGCCTTTGTCCTTCCCTTAATCATCCATTCTTTCTAAGTAACCAAAAATCAAAGCATCAATATTTAACACAACATTTACTACTTCCTAGACATTTAACCTCCCAACCTATGCCTATGGGTCATATTTTTCAAATTGGTTCAACTATCTAATCCCAGAATTGACTAAACCAGAGCTCTAATACCAATAAATGTAACACTCCTTCTAGGCCCACGAATGAGTCTAGAAGAAACGTTACTCTCTTGATACAAAGTCGGTCATCCTATACCTAAGATTTTTTTTTATACACATATGGCATCATCATTATTATCAGTCATATCATACTATATACATTCACACTCCAATAACATTAACCTTATATCCTCTGCCTCAACTTCGAACATATGCACTTTGAATTTCATTACATACACGTCTATCTAATAAATAACTATTACATAATATTTTTATTACAAGGCGACTGCTACTAAGGTCTAGGAATAACGATTACATTAGTAAGTTTATGTCTTAACAAAATATATATGTACATGCCATATCTATTAGATACAAAAATAAGTTATATCAAAATCTTGATGTCGGTGCTGTGTTGGCTGGCTACGAGACGCTACTTAATTGATCTCTAACCTATAAGTTTAGATAAGTAAACTCGCTGAGCAAACTTTACTCAGTGGATACTTTAACCGAAGTTGAAAATAATATATATATTTAAAAATCATTTGAGAAAAACATGGGAATGCATTATTTTAAATAATCAACTAATATGAGATGTAAACAATGTAAAAATCAATTTAAGTTTCACTTTGCTCTAATGGCATTTGATTGAACTAAAGGATAAGGTATGAGTCTCATGGATAGCCCTTTATAGACTATGCATATGGCCTTTGAGCCCTTTGTAGACTCTTTTAAATCATTTGGTGCTCTTTGTAGACACTTGTGCCTTTTGTAGACACATTCATCAAATTATCATCATAATGAACATCATCAATATCATAGTTATTACCCTACGATGCATCATATCCTTATCTTTAGGTTCTAATCCTAGCCACTGTGAGTGTTATACAATATTTCAACATTCATAAGAATCGTACCTCATATCATGCTTATCATGCCTTTTGCCACCATGTATACACATTTTCAATATCATATTGTGTCTTTCATAAAGTTATGAAGCCATAGGTTGTGTATAGGAATCATTTAAAATGACATGCATATGAGCATGATACTGCGTCGCGAGACTTCTAGTACGTGACTAACAATTTTCCATCTTTTCGTCGCCAGTGCGAGGCTTCGTCACAAGACTTCCAGTACGCAACCAAAAATCTTCTGACACATCCGTTGTAAGTGTGACTACTCTATCGCGAGCAAGACAGGTTTTTTGCCTTAGTCGCGCACGCAACTTTGTGGTTGCGAGCAACCCATGTCATAACCCAATCTGCACACCAGTCACTATTTTGGTCATAACTTTTGATTCTCAAAACCAAATTAAGTGATTCAAAAAGCATTTTAAAGCTTATTTCCAAGGCTATAAAATTGTCTTCATCATAAATTCAAAATCAAACATTTTCTTTAAGAAAATTCATGTTGTAAATCACCAACTTTCCTTTCCTTGAAAACTTATTTTACAAAACTCAAGTTTCACCAATTAATCTCATGCTCAGCTCAAAAACAAAACAAAATGCATTTACTATAATAACAACACATTCAAAACATAATAAAACTTAAAATGAAAATGGTTAAGTACCAAACCTTGGATTAACGCTCTTCTCCAAGCTAGGCAACTTCCTTATTTTTCTCCTTGGTTTTAGCTTCTAGATCACCTATAAAACATAAATATTTTAGCTTCTATTTGGAATTAAACTGAAAACCCTAACTCTTTTACCTAGGGTTTCCATTTGGAATAAACCCTAACAATGTCTAACTTAAACTAGTCTTAACTAAGGAGAACCTTACTTAGTATTGCTTGATCTTTAATCTACTATCCCTATTTCTTATCATACTCACGAAGAAATGAAAATCCTAACACATACCCATCCCTTACCTCTTGCTCTAAATCTTTCTTGAGTTTCCTTGAGATTTCTAGGTATAAAAGCTTGGGAAAATCTCATTTTAATTAAGTAATGTGGCAAACCAAGTAAGGAAAAAGTTGAAAGTGATGAGAGGTGATGAAAGAAATGGAGATGAGAGAATGTGAGGGAGAGAGGGACAGCAAGAGGGAGGAAAAGAAAATGAAGAAGAGTGAAGAAAGTTCTAGATTTTTAAGTAGATATTTTTATGTGTGTGGGTCATATGGTTTTAAGCCAAAATGAACAGGCGTTAGCCCATTATCCTATCCTTTTTTCATTTACCATATGCATAAAGGCCCTACTTGATCTAGCCTAACACATTTAACTCTTACTCATATTCTTTAAATGGCGCAACAACACATACTCAAATAATGGATAAGGAGATTACCTTATTGCCCTTCCGACATTAATGCGTGACTCTCCTATGATTCGGGGTCTAGAAATCCTATCAAACTCACTCATTAACATACGACAACTCATAAATCATTATCTTAATAGGAACTAAGGACATGACAATATTTCTTCTATACATCCTCTCCTAAGCCAACCAATAAAGCCCCCTACCTCCCTCCTTTTTCTTACCCCACCAAAACCCATTCATAATTTTTTGAATTTTATCACACAAACCTAATAGTAGCTCAAAAATACTCATTGCATAAGTTGGTAAGGCTTGAAGAACCGATTTTATAAGCACCTCTCTCCCTATCCTTGATAAAAACCTATTTGACCAACTATTTATCCTCTTCCAAATCTTATCCTTCAAAAAACACAATATTTGATATTTACTTCTCCCCACTAATAAGGGTAGTCCTAAATAATGACTAGCACTCAAAGAGAAATTCACCACCAAAATACCTGTTACCATGCCCTTATCCCTCTATTCCATATTTAAGATAAATTCTATAGCCAATTTCTAATTCATTAAGAATATTTTTTATATTCGTAGCCTCTCTTTTATTCGTCTCAAGACCCCCTACTCTGCTCCATGAATAATACCTCTTCTCTCCACATCCTTAAATAATAAGGACAAACTCTTGGCACATAAAACAAACAAGTACGGAGTCAATGAATCCCTTTGTCTAAGTCCTCTACCCGCCGCCACCAGACCCACCTCTACATCATTCATAAGGATTTTGTAATTAACACCCTCAAAACACATGCACATCCATTTTGCCTATGTTTCACTAAACTCAAATCTTCTTAGCATACCCCTCACAAAACCCCAATCTGCTTTATTATATGCCTTACTTATATCAATTTTTAAGGCACACCAACCTTTTTTACCCCTCCCCTCCTCCGCAATGTAACACCCCTTAACCCGACTAATACTAGCCGAGCAAAGAGTGCCACCTCTGATGCTACTTGGTATACAGAACATTACCTAAGAAATTTTTTTTTTCTTTCATATTGTTGCTCCTTCTGACGTCTGACTTTTTGCAGTATATGCCACACTAAGTATTTCTGATGAGCCTGACTCTTTTTGATTGTTCTTATTCCCTCTGTGTCTTTTCGCGACCTATAAGTTTAACAGACATTAAACTTGCTAAGCGTTTCGCTTAGTGGGTACTTTACTTTTACTCCGTTAATTTAACATGTTAATTATTCACAAGTCGACACATATATCAAAGAATAGCACAGCATCGTAAACAAGGCAATATATATTCACATCATAACATATATACAAAAATACAACAAACAAGGGTAAAGTACCAAACCTGATATCAGTGTCACATTCGCCCCTTGCTTGTCCTACGTGTTCCCATAGCTAGATTCCGTTGCTGTTTTCTAACAAATCACAATTAAGTTAATTCCTTATTTTACTATATAATTTCTCTAGCGTTTCTTTTTATGTCTTTTTGTTATGCTTTACTTCAACTCCTTTTATTTATGTTTGTTGTCTATGCTTCACAATCCAACTCGTATCCTTATACCAAATTATTCTTTGATATTATCCTTAAATCATTATCTATTCATAAATCCTATAATTAATTCCTCTAATAGTTCTCAACTATTTTTCCATGTGTCTTTTCTTTACGTATATTCTTCTTTTAAAATTTACCAAATAAATAGTATTTTTTTCTGATTTTACGTCTATAAGTTCTTTTATAACCCCTTCTTTATTTTGTTTGTTAGTCCATTTATTTTATATACATCCGCTTAAATTTTCCAACGTCATTTATAATTTTGCGAGCTATGGGTCTTAAGTCTGTCTTGAGTATTGTCCAGTTGCATTAACTATACTTCTAACATTACTAATATCTTCTTAAACTTAACCTAATAAGTTTCAATCTTAGTCAAATTTTTGGTCCATTTCTACAGAAATTTCACCAGAGCTTTACTACACATACAACAGTCCATGAATAGTAATAGTAACTATCATGGATAGTCCTAGCGACTATTTACTGAATCCTACATAAAAATTTCCCAAACACTTCGGCAATCTATCCTTATACCCTCACTTCTCATATAAAAAGAAAATAAACTCTTCTATAAACAATACACAACCCAATCGTAATTATTCATTAATTTTTCTCTTGCCAACTATTTATTTCCATTTGCGCACATTCCATTAATTTATTGTAACTTCATTTATACAATTTTAATTAAGTTAATTCTTGACTTTGTTTAACCCTAACACATAAGGTTATCATTCACATAAATTTCAGATTTAATTAAGCTACGTATAATTTCCGATGTGACTTTAATTCCAACTCTGCTGCTTGACAAGTTCTTTTTGCGCACAGCTTATTAACTTAGACATATCTTTTCCATCTAAGGTCCAAATGGGTTGGTTCTTGATTCCTTAGCTAGCTAACACATGTAGACACAATATTTTTTTCTACCATAATATGAAATTATGTCAATAACATATTCATATTATGAGCTAAAGTCACAGGTTTGGTTATGTCCTAGTTCTGACTTTTAGTCTGCATGCCGGTTACAAATTCAGTCATATATTTTTCACTATTAGTCCAATTAAGTTGCTTCTAATCTCTAAAAATAGGGGAACAATTCTTCTTTTTATCTGTGCCTCAAATTATGTCGTTAACTTAGTGAAATTACCATCTAAAGTTCATGTTTAATTCTGGTTGTGCATAGGAAATAACCTTCAGTTATTTAAGTATAACTTTCCACCTATTCATTTTCTGCCAAAAATGTTTTATAGGGTTAAACTAGATATATAAACCTGCATATTTCATATTTAGTACTTCTTCAAATTCTGTTTCTATCATGGTCTAATAATTGGTTAAAGTCTGGTCTGTTCTGTTGGCTTATCTGATCACGATAGCCAGCACGCTGGCCATTGTTCCGTCCATAACTTTCACTACACAAGTCCAAATAAGGTGGTTCTAGTATATATCTACAACTTTCATTCTTATGATTACCCCAAATTCCGTCCCTAACCTACTGAAAGTTCTCTACAAATCCGAGCCTACAAAGTTGCCAGAATTTTGACTTTAGCTTTTCTTCACCTTATTCATTAACACACAAGCCTTATTTAATCAATTAATCATCTCATCAATATTATCCCCAAATTTTATCATAAGAACCCTGAAGTTTCAGAACCTAACCTCTATTTAATCTCATAAACTAATGATTAATTAGAAAGAATAAGAGTAAATATGAGAAATTCACCTTGAAATTCAACTTCTCCATGCAAGATTTAGCTTGAATTGCCAAAATCCATAATTTCCCTTTGGCATAGGGGGGCCGGCCACCTTGGAGAAGAAAAGAGAGCAATTTTTGTTCTTCCAAAATGAAGAGCACATCTAATTTTTAACTTTATATATTTTTCTTTTCTTTTTGATTTAATTATTTTCTAATCTAATGGTTGTAATTTAATCCAATTGTTATATTATATGGCTAGGATCTAGCCAAATGTCAACACCACCTTTTACTTGATTCCCAAGCATATGGCTCTATTTATACCTCTTACTAGTTAACCCCCTTCGTTTACTAGGATATTTCAATTAAGTCCTTCTATGTTCATTCGTCGTTAATAAATTTTTACGTACTAGTCCAAATTTGATAATTCTTATGTCAAGTGAAACTAGACATCTAAATATATGTTGTATTAAAATTTCAGATCCATTCGAGCTATAAATAATATTTAGCGTCGTTTTCTATCAGACCCAGTCGCACTGCCCGAGCAGCCTGTGTACCGCTTACTAATTTGGTCATAACTTCGTCCATATATGTCCAAATTAGGTGGTTTTTGTTTCTACATTTAGATAATATATAAAGTGACAACTTTCATGTTTTACACTTTTACAAATTAAATCATCTTGGGGTCCAAAATCTAAATTGAATCCGTAGGTTATGCGTAAACCTACTTTTTGTGTTTTCACGGAATTCTCCTAACATACAGATCCGGAAACTACCGTAATTTCACCGTTGTGATCTATTTAATCTCAAGATCTCATATTTAACATGTTTTCAAGGTTTTACACAACTTTTGAAAAAATTACATTTTAGTCCCTGACTTTTCCCAAAATTACCATTAGGTTGTGTTGGGCTCCGGGGCTCTATTTCGCCTTCCGGATGCGGTCGGTGCCTGTCTGATACCATACTGTAACTCATATTACCAAATTTATGCGTTTAGGGTCGACTTCCCGCAGAGGTCACCTGTAACACCCCTTAACCCGACTAGTTACTAGCCGAGCTAAGAGTGCTACAACTGATGTTTACTGGTATACAGAACATTACCTGAGAAAATTTTTTTTTCCCTTATTTATGTGTTGTTGTCTGTTCTGACTTTTGACTTTTATTGCGCAGCATATGTCATACTAATTATCTCTTGTGAGCCTGATTTTGTTCGACTATTCTGGTTATCTTTGCGTCTTTCCGTGACCTACAAGTTTAGCAAAAACTAAACTTGCTAAGCGTTATGCTTAGTGGGTACTTCACTTTTAATCGGTACACATATATCAAACAATAGCATAACATTGCAAACAAAGCAATACATGTTCACATCATTGCATACATATATATAAATGCAGTAAATAAAAGCAAAGTACCGAACCTGACTTAGCGTCGATTTACTTGTCGGTTGCATTCTGTGTCCTCTATCCGTTCGCATATTTCCCCGCAAATCTAACTTAGCAAATATCATTGAAATTCTACTTAGTCTTTCATTCACTACGATGCTTTATTACGTGTTAATTATATATATTCAAAATATGCTTAATTAATATTTTGCCCTTTTTCTCTAGTTCACTTGTTATTCCATTTGTTTCATATAAGTCCGATTAAACTTTCTTAACGTCATTTATAATTTTGCGAGCTATGGGTCTTAGGTCTGTCTTGAGTATTGTCCAGTTGTATTAACTATACTTCTAATATTACTAACATCTTCTTATACTTGGCCTAATAAGTTTCAATTTAACTTAGTTAAATTTTAGATCCGGTTCTACAGAAATGTCGCCAGAGTTCCGGTTACATATAAACAGTCCGTGAATAGTAACAGCGACTAAATGAATAGTCCCTACGACTATACACTGGGATCCTGCATAAAAATTTTTCAAACACATCGGCAATCTGTCTTTATACCCTCACTCCTCATATAAACCGAAAATAAACACTTCTATAATCAACACACCACATAAAATCTCAAATGTTCATTATTTTCCTCTTATCGCTTATTTATTTTTATTTGCGCATATTCCGTTAATTTATTATAACTCCGTTTATACAACTCTAGTTAAGTTAATTTATGACTTTATTTAACCTTAACACATAAGGTTATCATTCACATAAATTTCTTATTTAATTAGGCTACGTATAAGTTCCGACGTGACTTTAATCCTGACTCTTTTGTTCATCAAATTCTCCTTGCGCACAGCCTATTAACTTAGTCATATCTTTTTATTTACAAGCCCAAATGAAGTGGTTCTTGGTTCTGTAGTTAGCTAATATGTTTATGCACAATATTATCTTCTATCACACCATCAAATTATGTCAA
>CATIWJ010111944.1:0-13410 GCA_949640765.1 Croton laevigatus
AAAAAGAATTTTGAAATATCTTTGTGGAACATTGCTTTTAGGATTATGGTATCTTAGAAATTCATGCATTGAACTAGTTGGCTATTCCGATGCAGATTATGCCGGAAGCCTATTAGATAGAAAAAGCACCTCCGGAACATGTCATCTCCTAGGTGAATGTTTAGTCTCTTGGTTTAGTAAGAAACAAGCATCCGTTGTTCTATCCACCGCGAAAGCGGAATATATAGCTGCCGGCGCTTGTTGTGCTCAAATTTTGTGGATTATACAACAACTGCATGATTTTGGAATAGAACAAGACCAAATACCCATTAAGTGTGACAACACTAGTGCCATTAATATTTCTAGGAACCCAATAAATCATTCTAGAACTAAGCATATAGATATTAGGCATCATTTTATTCGTGATCATATGCAATATGGCAACATTTGCTTGGAGTTCGTGGAGACAGAAAATCAGCTTGCAGATATTTTCACTAAGCCACTTAATGAGGAAAAGCAAAACTCTATCCTCCTAAGACTAGGAATGATTGATGGTACGTCTCTCTAACTCTATCCTTTATTTTTCTTTCATATACATACATGCTCACATATAATATATTTCAAAAATAAAAATAAAATTGTTGTGCAAAATCTATTTTCCAAAATTTCCCCTGCTGAAGATTTTTTCTGTAACTGAGTCTCGGTCGCTACTACTTGGTAGCGGTCGCGACAAATTTGTTCTATAATATTTTTCTGGGTTCAGTCTCTGGGTCGCGACCGAGACATATAAGTCTCGATCGCGACCTGTTCTTATTTCTGAAATTTATTTTTTAAACCGTGTCTCGGTCGAGACTCAATGAGTCTCGGTCGCGACACAAGTTTTAAAAATATTTGACAGTCAGAATCTTATCCCTCCACGCTGTTTTCACCTCTTTTTCAGTCTGTAAATCAGCCTTTGACCGTCTTTTTTTCAGGAGTCTCGGTCGCGACCTCCTAGTCTCGGTCACGACCCTGTCGGGTTTTCTGAACCCTCCTCGTTTTCACTTAAATCAGCATTCAATTTCATTAAACCCTAATTAATTCATTCATACTCCTTTTCTTTTATAAATTCCGGCCTTTCAACACTCATTTTTCACATCTTAAACCTCTCTTCCTCTCTTAATCTCAAGAGTTTCAACAAATTTCTTTATCTTCATCACTTATTCCCTCTCTTTCATCATGCGTCCAAGAACTAGAATGCCCTATCTTCTTCCAAATCTTGCTTCCAATAATCTTACTGGGCATGAAAATACTCTCTTCAACACTCATTATGCCAAACGATTTCATCCTATTAGAACTCTCTTTGATCAAACATTAGTGAATCTAGGAGTTTATGACGAGGTAACAACTCTTCTTACCAATGCCTCTCATCTTAACATTGCTTACCTTGATCTTACCTCTTACAAAGCCTTATCTTGTGAGATTCTTACCTCAATAACACCCACCTTCAACCTAAACGAAAAACATCAAAAAGCCACTATCCAAACCATCATATTCAAAGCCTTTGGTGGTCTCTATACTCTCACTAGGGAAGAAATTGTCAATATTTTCAACCTATCCCAAGGCACCATCACCAAAACAGATGATCTCACACTTTTAGACCAAATCGAAACTTGGCAAACTATTTCGGCAGACCAAGTTCATAACCCCAAAATTGCTAAAGCCTCCGCCTTCTCTCAACTTCAATATTGGATTCTTCACCAATCCTTTTCCTACTCCATTCTTGCCAAAGAGGGGCGAAACAAAGTATCCAAAAAGGATCTTCTTATCCTTCATTGCGCTCGCACCGCTACACCATATTGCGGCGTAACTATTCTTGTTTCCCATCTTCTTGATGTTCAAAAGAACAAGAAGATGACTCCCTTTGTTTGTCATATTCTTACATACATTGCCTCCCGGGTCGTCAACAACTTCTTTAGCGATCCCAACATTCTATCTTTTTGTGAGAGAGATATCAAAATTGAAAACACCGGAGTTATTGATATTATCTACCTCACTTTAGACTCTAAAATTCTCTCTCAACGAGGCCATATTTATAAAGGGAACAAACCTTTTGCTGGAGGACAACAAGCAGAAGAAGAATCGAAAGATGATTCTCCTCCTCTTCCTTCTCATCCTTCCACTAAACCATCTAAATGGTCTAGGACTGAAAATATTCCTTCCTCTATTTCTCTTCCTACCCCTAAAACTAAGAAGGACAGGCATTGTCTCAAAAATATTAAAAAATGGCTCAAGAGACTATGTCAAAAACTTCAAGCAAGCTGTTCATCCGCCTCAGAGTCGGATGATGACAATGCCCCTCCTCCGGTTCCACCTTCAAGTGGAACTGGTCCTTTTGGTCCTTCCGAGCCTCCTCTACCTCGTTCTTCTTCTTCTTCTTCATCCTCTTCTGATTCCATTCCTTTGAGAGAACAATTTGCTCTCATAGAGAGAGCTAGTGGAGCTGCTGAAAAAGGCAAAGGGATCAAGTTAGGAAAATAGTTTCTTTTTACTTTCTATGTAATTTTCAGTTTTTATTTTAAGTTTTCTTTTCCTAGTTGTAATCTTTTATTTATTGCAATGAAATGTCATTTCTTTGTCTATTTTATCTTTTTAATGTTTTTGACAAAAGGGGGAGAAATAAACTTGTTTTGTGTTGTGATTATTGAATTTGAAATTTTATTTAACAAAATTTTCAAATTATCTTAAAACATATATCATACATAAGTTACATGATTCTTCCTAATCACAATATCAAGTATATTTGTCAAAAAATCAAAAAAGGGGAGATTGTTGTGCCTAGTTTCCAAAATCCCTTATTTTGATTGTTTGACCAACTCATACTTGATTTTGTGAAGTTACTAATGATGTTTCAAGTATTTTAATGTGTTATCAGTTGAATACTGTCATGACAAAATAATCTAAGTCAAAATCAAAGTGAAAAACAGCAAAACAGCAATACTGCAACTGGGTTGCGGTCACTACCAAACTGTCTCGGTCACGACTCAGCAAAGAAATTTTTTCTCAAGTCATCAGAGTGGTCGAGACTCAGAAGTCTCCGTCGAGACTCAACCTCAGCACATGTGTCTCGGTCGCGACTACAAGAGTCTCGGTCGCGACTTAATGGATCAAAATTTTAGTGAAGCTGCTGGACTACTCGCGACTCAAGTGTCTCGACCTGGTCTTGGTCACTACTCAGCCTCAGCACAAGTGTCTCGGTCGCTACTAATCAGTCTCGGTCGCGACTCCATGATTCACACTGGTCTCGCCCGCTACCTTAAAAAAAAAGAGCCATTGTTGCCACTCAGCTAGTCTCGGTCGCTACCAGTATGTCTCAGTCGCGGCCCGACAAAAGTCAATTAATTCAAATTTTAAGATATTGTCGGGCCTACGAAAAATTCTTTGGAGCCATTGTCTGACACTCCCAATCGGCGTGTCTCGGTCGCGACTCACCAGTCTCGGTCGCGACCCTGCTGCATTTCAGAATAATTAATTTCTTTGACGCTCCAAACGGCTAGTTTTTCAAATATCTTCTATAAATACCCTCACATACAAAGATAAGGGTACAACACACGACTTTTGCACTCTATATACTTCAATTTTCTACATTCTACACAAATTTACCTCGTTTTCATTAGTTTTTGTTGGGTTATCCTTAAACCAACATCTTTATTGTTCTATTGTAGTTTTGAGTGAGCTTTAAACTCATTATCCTTCTGTTAAGTTTGGTGTTAGCTATAAACACTAAGTTTTGAGGTGAACTTGCAAAACTTCTCTTGTAATTGCCATTGGTGCTTAGTGGAACCCAATTCCTTTCTAGGATTGGAGAAGTGGACGTAGGCTTGAGATTATAGTCGAACCACTATAAATTCTTTCTTTTCATACAACCAAATTTCCGCTTAAGAATTTTTAAAAGGCCACTAATTCACCCACTCTTAGTTGCCAAGGGACCAACATAAATGTTTGTTAACCCGAAGCGATAGTCGAAGACGCGGTACTACCGGTGCGGCAAAAGTGAGAATTTGTTTTATTAAGTGAATAAAAGCATTAGAATTGATATTTCAATCAATATAACAGTGTGAAAAATACTTTACATGGGAAAAAGGATATTGTATTTTATATTCTACCTGGTCACAGGACCTAATGGTAAGTATATGTGGACATATGGGCAAAATTCCCATACATGTGATAAAATGACATGTGAATCTGAACTGAATTGACATGTGAAATTGAAATGAAATGAATCAACGAGTGTAACTACGAGTTACGACTCGGTTGATACAAAGAGATGTGAAAAAGACTGAAAAGCGGTGTATCTGAAAAATACGGCCGACACAATCAACCCTTGGTTTTATCCTGGGAATCCAGTAGAACTGGTAGAGTAAATGCTTTTAATGGACTGAAATGAATTGAAATTTGATTTGTGAACTATATTTATTTAAATATGCACTTTTAATATGATTATTATCGAAATGTTTTCTCTGTCAACTGGTTTTAAATATTACTGTATTATATATCTGTACCCATTGAGTATGGAGTTGCTCAGCGAGTTATTTCTGTAACTCGTAGGTCCGCAATTAGACGAATCGGTGGAATAGCAGTTACCCGGTCAGTTCCAAGAGGACATACTCTTCGGACTAAACTTTTGTTTATTATAATCCAGCATACATGTATTATATAGTTGGAAGTCTTTGATGTATTATTAAACAGTCGTTATGTAAATTAAGTTAGCTTTGTAATAGACAAGTTATGTAGTCTGGAATAACAATGACGTGTTATTATATATTATTCAATTATGTTTAACGGAAGTTAGTGGTTCTATGACATCTCAACTTGTCTTTTTTGTAAGGTGACTTGGGGTGTTACAAATGCTGTTAAGATACTTGGTTGGTTGTTGAATGACATAGTATCTTATGCTACTATTTGGAAAAATATAATTGAAATTAGAGACGCTTTATATTGCAGTGCCATATTAGAATTTTCTTTATAAATAGGTTTGAACTTAGTTAGACTTATCAAACGAGTTTAAGCAAAATTATTTGAGCAATTTTTCTTGTGTATATGATCCTAATTATAAGCAGCAGTAGAAAGCTCTCTCTCTGAACTTTCACCGGTTTTAGCTACTGTATATGCTCTTCTTGGGCTGCCGTTGGTGTTTACCACCGGCAGTGGCCCTATTTTCTGTTCTCCTTATCTTTTCTTTCTTTTGTTTCAGTTTTTTCACTTGTTTTTTCTGTTTTTTGGTTTCCTTGATGGATGTCCCTGTTTATTGTTAGTTTTTGGTGATGCTAGAGTAGATCTACCATTTCTAAGGCAGATCTATGTTGTTGTTATGGTTTTTATTGTTTTTCTTCAAAAGATTTACTCTTTGGGAATTGCTATTCTTGTTTTTCTTCCTTTGCAGTTTCAAGTGGTAATTACAAGCCTTGATGATGTTAATCGCTGCAAATTATTCATTGCGTGGCTGATTTTAATGGGAAGATTCAAGAATATGGGAAAAACAATGTTCAAATTTACATGGCCTCTAAGATTTTCATGTTTCAGTTTAGTTGGATTTGTATGTTGTTTGGATTTAGTTTAAAGCTCTGTGAATTCTGCTTAATGTTCAAGCTTTCCTACTCATCTTATGTACTCATCTTCATCAATGAAATCAAATATCTTTGGTAAAAAAAAAATGATCCTAATTAATTTTTTTATTACTTGAAGGATAAGCAAAAGAGGGGAGACATGGTAGAGTGTTACCAAAAAAAAAAATAATATTACAGAAGAAAAAGCAATTGAAGGGATTATGAAAATTTGAGAAAATGCATGGAAAGATATAAATGAAGAATGGTTGGAACCAACTTTTATTTCAAGGCCTATACTTGAATGCATGCTTAACATTAGGCGCGCTTCAAAGATTATTTATAGGTTTGATGATGCATACATTAAGTATCGAAGACCAAGTTATATCTCTTTGTGTCCAACCATTTACCATATAAATTTATATAATATGGCCTCCCATTTGCATTTAGCTAGGTGGGAGAGTGCAAATAGATATCTTATGTATTGCTATCATTATTTGAGGCGAAGGAAGGTTAAAATAGACTAAAAGTTTAAAAATCCTTGAACATATTTGTTTAGTATATAAGAGCCTTTTATACACCAGGTGTAGGTAAGACTTCCATTATGTGAACTCTACTTTTTATTGGGGTTGTAAGATACGTATATCATGTTGGGTTTCCCATATGCAATTGACGCAACCATTACGTATAGAGCAAGTATAGAATGCAGCGGAATTTAAAATTCTAACAGGAAAACCCTCCTAGATCATGTTTCAATAATACAATTAAGAATAGGGAAGATTACAGATTAACCTTGTAGCGAGCTTTCACCTCTGGATCGCTGCAGCCTCCCTACATATTTCCAGAGATGCTCGGATGCTCCCAGGGAATGCTTTGATCAATTCTGAATGACCCTAGGGATGCTAACGGCAGTCCCCTATTCTTTCACACACACTTAGGGATCAAACGGATTAACCTTAAGTGTGCTAGCACTTGAACGGAAAGCTTCTGTATGTTCTAGAATACAAAACACATAAACCAGACCCTCCCACGGAATATCACGTATTATACATGAAAGAGAAATAGAAGAAGAGAAGAATAGTTTTGGTTCCTTTTGTTGCTTACGTTTCAGAAACGAATTAGAGGAAGAGAAGAGATGATTCGGCTGGACTCTTCTTTCTTGTTAATTTCAAAAATTAGCAGAAAAGAGAGGTTATGTTGGTTCTTTTTGTTGCGCAGAAAAACAAAAAACGAATGAGAAGAAGAGAGTTACGTTTCTATCTTATTTTCTTTCATTTGAAAATCAAAAATGGAATAGAAGTGATCCCCTCGCGTTGGACTCTATTTCTATTCTTCTATATGTGAACGCCAAAGAAACGAAATAACCGTAGACTATTCTACGTGGGTTCCTTTCTTTTTGCGTCAATCCCATGTAAAACGTCAATATCTTGCGTTTTCCTTCCAATTTAGATGCCAAAAGATAGGATAGGAGTAGTTGGAGTCCAACTTTAACTTATCTCTTATCCTATCCCTTTTAGGTATTTCACTTAATTCCAATTCCACTATGGAATAAGTGAAACACGGCATAAGGAAAGGAATGGCAAAAAATATTAAGTGGAATAGATTTGGGTTTGATTCAAATCAAACCTAAATCAATTCCTCTTATCCTCTCAATTGAACCAAAATTTAATCAGACCAAAATCAGGATTCCAAAATCCATTTAATTGGTTTGATTTAATCAACTTAATTCTTCTAAGGTCTTGTTTAATTAATTGAACCGTTCAATTACTTAATTGATTCTCAATTAGTAAGCTTTCAAGTTAAACCCAAACCCTAATAACGTGTTCGATCCTGAAGGCTAGTTCAATGTTAACAATGAACTAAAATTACATTTACGTCCATAAGTTATCATTGGTCTCTAGCAAGACATAATAACTATCCAAATTGAAATCGAGTGTCATATAGTCTAATTGACAAAGCCTATAACAATCCTATACAACCCTTTGCCGATAGATATCAATAATTAACATAAGGCATGTCGTTGGTCATCCTTATTATTGCTAACTCATTTTATTGATTCTCCCGTCATCCGGATTAATCAGATAGATGTATAATATTTATCATCCTATCTGGGTTTGCGCAAACACTACTCCATCTCACTTATCAAATGGCTAGTGATATCTTCTCTCTCATAGAGAGAGAAGCAATCCCTTCACCTTGCTTATGTTTCTTAGCACAGTTCCCGATATACCTGAGCGTACCTATATTTGTGACCCTCTTACGGGCACGTTAGGAATACGTCAAAATATACGAGAAACTACCTAAGAACACATTGCAACTTCAGGTCTAGGGTTTCTAGTGTAAGAATTGTGTGAGAAGTACTTATGACCTATTTCCACATGTAGTATTCTCATTTAGTGGATCGATCCAATACACTATTCACCAACATGTATTATGTATCTCTAATTGATATCCCATATCCTATGACCTGTAAAACAAGATCATCTTATAGAGCACATACTAGTCTTAGTTTATTATCAATCCCATGATAATAATCGACTAGGGATATTTAGAATAGTGTTCTTTTAATGTTTTAGGTTTTACTATCCAGATCACATATCTGATAACTAAAACAGAACTACTATTTAAGGAAATTCATCTAACAAATTGCACAGGAAATATAAAATGATGAATTTATTCTCATAAATAAATAATAATCCATTTTACAAAGAGCCGGGGCTAGTGCTTACACTAACATATCAATCTTTAGTGTGATGTTCTATCCATAATTAGATAATATTAGAATTTTCTATTCAAATATAAAGAAGTCCAATAACGAATTGGTAACATTGTTAGCTGCATAACAGGGTTGCCCTCCTTATACACTAAATCGGTTTTGTTGTGCCTAATTTTCAAAATCCCTTGTTTTGATTGTTTGACCAACTTATACTTGATTTTGTGAAGTTACTAATGATGTTTCAAGTGTTTTAATGTGTTATCAGTTGAATACTATCATGCCAAAAAAATCTAAGTCAAAATCAAAGTGAAAAACAGCACGACAGCAATACTGCAACTGGGTGTCGATCACTATTAAACGATCTCGGTCGTGACTCAGCAAAGAAATTTTTCTCAAGACATCAGAGTGCTCGAGACTCAGAAGTCTTCGTCGAGACTCAACCTCAGCACAGGTGTCTCGGTCGCGACTACCAGAGTCTCGGTCGCGACTCAATGGATCAAAATTTTAGTGAAGCTGCTGGACTACTCGCGACTCAAGTGTCTCAACCTGGTCTCGGTCGCTACTCAGCATCAGCACAAGCGTCTCAGTCGCTACTAATCAGTCTCGATCGCGACTCTATGGTTCTCACAGGTCTCGCTCGCTACTTTCAAAAAGAGCCGTTGTTGACACTCAGCTAGTCTCGGTCGCTACTAGTATATCTCGATCGCGACCCGACAAAAGTTAATTGATTCAAATTTTAAGATATTGTCGGGCCCATGAAAATTACTTTGGAGCCAGTGTCTGACGCTCTCAATCGGCGTGTCTCGGTCGCGACTCACCCGTCTCGGTCGCGACCCTGCTGCATTTCAGAATAATTAATTTCTTTGACGCTCCAAATGGCTAGTTTTCAAATATCTTTTATAAATACCCTCACATACAAAGATAAGCATAGAACACATGACTTTTACACTCTGTATACTTCAATTTTCTACATTCTACACAGATTTACTTTGTTTTCATTAGTGTTTGTTGGGTTATTTTTAAACCAACATCTTTGTTGTTCTATTTTAGTTTTGAGTGAGCTTTAAACTCATTATCCTTCTATAAAGTTTGGTGTTAGCTATAAACACTAAGTTTTGAGGTGAACTTACAAAACCTCTCTTGTAATTGCCATTGGTGCTTAGTGGAACCCAATTCCTTTCTAGGATTAGAGAAGTGGACGTAGGCTCGAGATTATAGCCGACCCACTATAAATTCATTCTTTTCATACCACCAAATTTCTACTCATAAATTTTTAAAGGCCACTAATTCACCCCCCCTCTTATTTGCCAAGGGACCAATAAATAGTAACTAGATGATAATGATAATAAATTATTATAAAATACAGTTTGTTTAATTTCAAAAAATAATATCAAGTTAGGGGCCAAAATAAGAAATTCATCTTTTATCTAATTAGAAAGAGAAGTCTTTTTATCCAAAAGTACTTTCTGTGTAAATTTTTTTTTGAAGTCTAGGAATTTTCAAGTAAGAAATTAAATTTTAGGTATCAATATATTAAAACTCCTAAAGTTTAGATACTCAGGTGAAATTTAGCCAAAATTATATTTTGATCATTATGACTTGCTGGAGACCTAAAAACTAGCTAGGGGTACATTTTTATGACACTTTTATAAGTTATGGTACCTTTTTGTTATAAACTAAAGTTGAGATACTTTTTTGTTACTACAGCTAAGTTGGGGTATCTTTGGTGAAAATAAGCCTAAACCAAAGAGAAAATAGGTTTAAAATTGATTTTAAACCCTTAGTAAATCAGATTCAAATTTAATATTAATAAACAAGAACAAGAAGTTTTTTAGGTTTATTGAGCCTGCAATTTGGGATTAAATCCCATATTTTCCTACATACTCGATTTAAGTTCGAGATCAGGGCGGAATGTAGTTTTAAATCACTTTGAAGTTATTTATTTACATATTATTGAGTTATTAGGTGATGGAGAGAGAAGAGATTAATTGAAAAATTAGAACACTACACCTGAGCGTCGATTATTCGGCCAGATCTGAGTTAAATCTTGAATTGCAAGTGCGGAACCCTAAAAAACGGATCTAGAGTTGGATAAGGGAGAAAATTTGGATTACATGTGAGGAGAAAACTGGGTGTTTCTGTGGCTTAAACCGTCTAATGGATGTCCTGAATTGTCTATAAGGACCCCTTATTTATTGGGATGTAGGCAGGGCCTATTTTGGAGTGCAGGAAGAGATTCCAAGTCAAATAGGGATTGAGTTTCTTCTACTTGAAGTCAGAGTAAGGAATATTCTAGAATAGGGCTCTCTATAGTACTTTGAAATAGGAGAAAGGAGACAGAAATTCAAAATGTGCAAAGGTTGTGCAATATGGCACCCAATAATTAGGCCACGTGGCAGTAACTAGATGGATAAGAGAGGATGAGTCATCACCATGTGTCACTGCTATGTGGTAATCGGTGATATATGGCAAGCAGCCACTGGATAAAAGAAATGAGGTGGCAGCTAAACGGAGGGTTGCCAAAAGTTGGTAGGCTTGCGCCAATTAATGGTGGCGCATGGCTGAGTTGATCGGTTGACTTGGTTGACTCCAACTAGGTTGCTAGCTGCCATGTGATAGCTCTTGATTGGGTAGTTTTGTTGAATATGCTTTGTCTTTGACCTTTGGTTTAAATCTGTGAAGTTCGGTTCAATTAGTTATGGTTTTAGCTAATTTATGTTTCTACTTCGATTTTCTGTCCGATTCTTGATTAATTTGACTTTAAAAAGCTCTCGGTTTGAGGAAGAATGCAATTGGAATTGAAAGGAACGTATAAGGTTAAGAGGTCGTGATGTCGGACCAATGGAGAGTCTAGAATGGTGTCCAATTCAGGCTGTGGGCCTAGAAAGCTGCTTGAATTAAGCCGGATCGATGCTGAATTTTAGACTGAGCTAGGGCCCAATTTGGGGTGTCGAATTTTGGTATTCATACAAGCACATTTTTTCCACTGCAGTCATTGGTTCCAACAACTTTGTGGACAAAAACCACATTCCATCAGGTTCTAACATCCACTTTTCCTGCACCTTTTTCATGATTCAGACAACTGACATCTTTTTTTTCTGCATACCTTTTTATGACTTAGCACCACTTGTAAAAGGATATTAGTGACATTTCACTTTAAAGTCCCTTACTTAAAGTAGAAATTTATCTATTATTTTGAAACGCTAAATGAAATTTTCCTTATTAATTTAAAACGAAGGAAGTAACTTTTTAAATTAGTTGAATACAAAATTGCCAAAAAAAAAAATGGAATCATCAAATTGTTAAATTTTAAAAGGTTAGCCACCAAAATTTATATGACCCCTTATACCAACCATGATTTGGGGCAGATTAGGAATTAAATTCACAAACTATGGTGACGTGGCTTTCACTAATTAGCCACACTTACACGTCCATTTTTGTTAGGGGTGTGCATCGATTGGGTTCGAGTTAGGGTTTGCATCGGTTGGGTTCGGGTCAACCCGAACCTAACCCGAACAATCCAAAACCCGAAATTATCACTATCTTTCACCCCGAACCGAACCGACCTAATTTCAGGCCCCTACCCGAACAACCTAAAAAAATTCAGGGCCCGACCTCTGTTACCCGAAACAACCGAACAAAAACAAAAAAAATTACACAACAAAATTCAATTGAAAACAACAACAAAATCAATTTTAACAAAATCATATTCAGATTTGAATTTGATTATTACTGTAACACCCCTTAACCCGACCATTTACAGCCGAACTAAGAAGTGCCATATTACATGTTACATATCATATCTACTTAATTTACAATAATAAGGGTATTTTTTTTCTATCTATCCTAATTTTGCATGTGTTGACTTCATCTTCACAGTATATGCCAGTCTAAATTCTTCGGGCCCATTTGCTATTTATCAGTTCCTGTTTCTTTCACATCTTTCGGAGACCTATAAGTTCAAGATTAACCAAACTTGCTGAGCTATTACGCTCAGTGGATACTTTAACTAATATAAAGCATAAATAATTTAAATGCACATGCATAATTTTAAACGATATTAAGCAATATTTAAATTTCACAAATCACTTTAATAAAATAAATTGCTTAATAAAAGTCTTACTTGTTTAGCTTTACTAGGCATTTAAGTGAACACAGGGATAAAGTCACAATTAGAATTTCTGAATTTCCAAATTTTTCGATATAGCAGAGATTTGTTCATACCAATACCGAATTCTATTATTTCAAACGGCCGTATTCAAATTCAACAAAATTAGTTTCACGGTCGCTGCCGTGATAACTGAAATCAATATTCAATTTAAGTGGTACGACTGATTCAGTCAGTATCACATTTAGATCTATTTCTCTATTCATTCTGTTCAAAATTTCGCAGTACTGCTAAGTATATAATGCATCATACCCTTATCTCACTAGTTCAACTTATTCTAAGTAGAGCAATAAATATTTACTATATCAATTTCACATTTATCAAATATCTCTTCAGTTTCCTTTTCATAATTCAACACTTATAAAAATATCATTATTTAAAATCATCATCTTTTCCAAAAATATAATATAAATTTTTCAATATATTTATTTTATCAAAAATATACATATCAAATATACCTTATTTCCTTAATAAAATCATCTTTAATAAATACGGTATTTATTTTTATCAAAATATACTTATTCAAAAAATAACAAATTTATCAACACATCTATAAATTTGTATATCAAATAACTCACAAGTTATCAAATACTTTTAGTCTTAAATTAAATACTTTTTCTTATTAATATTTATTGAAATTCTTTTACACAAATTTTACCAAAATATAATTTCTTTAATCACAAATATATTTTGTTTAATTTCTTTCTCAAATTATTTTAAGGTTTACTATGTAGTACTTTTCCAAAAAGTAATATTTTAACTCATAATTTTCCAAGTATCTAGCAAATATTATTTTCTCAAATTAAAGATATAATAGTTTACAAATATCTTAACTCTTTTTATGTATTAAAATTTCTTATATAATATAATATATCAAAATATTACTTTATTCTAAATAGCTTGATTAATAAATACTTATTTATAATTCAAATACTTTTTCTAAAATAAATATATCTTTTAAAATA
>CATIWJ010111945.1:0-21322 GCA_949640765.1 Croton laevigatus
GGCAACAACCGTCGTCGCATAAAGAGAGAACGAGAACTTTGGAGTAGAAGTTTCCAAATTCCGGCCAAATGAAAAAATAGTCGGTAAAATACAATTGCATTTTTTGAGATCTTGGGGTGATGTGTGTTATGGCTTTGAACAAGATTTAATTCCAGCTTTGAACAAGATTTAATTCCAGGTTTAAACATTTATGCTTCATCGTTGTTATGGCTTTTTGAAATCATTTTTCATTTTTCTATTTTGTGCATATGAAATCAGACTGGTCTTTGAACTACTAAGAGTATTCTTTGATTTCAAATACTTTTCTTGATATTTAGAGTTCACTAAATTGTAGATTTCTATAGCAGAAGAGTCATCCATGGACATAGATCTTCTTACTGGTTGCAACTCTTCTTTTTGTTATGTTCTTTCTCTACTTTGAACCAAATCACTTTGCACTCTACAATTCTTCCTCAAAACTGAACTATTTTCTTCATCTTCGATTCGCACTGCATAATTCAAACCATCAACTTCATTTCTCACTTGGGTACTCCCATTTTCGTCTTCTATTTGATTATTCTCTGAATGGTTTTCTTCACTTGTTGTACCCATAATTATTATGCTAGTTGTAAGTAAGTGTGACTGGCTCATGTTATGAGATTCGATCGTCGGCCGAGGAAGGATCGGTAGCTCAGCTGATGGTGGAGATGGTGGTGATGTGAAGATAATTCCATCCACGAATAGAGTTGTACAAAAATTAGGACAATGTTTGAAACATTCACCTTTGCATAATCCAGGAATATTAAAAATTTGACTACAACTCCTACAATCTGCATTCTTGTGTAAGGATGGATCTATCATGAAACTATGACCCATTTTTACAGAAATTAAAAAAACAGGGGATAGAAAATCATACCTTAGAACTTCAACTATGTGGGTTTCTGAGAGAAGAAGATGAAAAAAAAAAATAAACTAAAAAATAAAAGTTAGTGTTTAATTGAAGTTTGTTCAACAATGTTGAATTATTTTTGTTGATGGGGGAGGTGGTCCAAGGTGGTAGCATGAGGTGGTGAGGGCGGCGGTATGTCCGGGTAAAGAAATGAAGAAGAGAAAGGAAAATTTCATTTTAGCCCTTCAATTTTTCAGTTTTTACAAGTTGGCCCATTAAATTACCTTTTGATCCTTAAAATGTTATTTTAACAGAAAATTTGACAGAAAGGAGGTTATTGTCGACGAAAAAATAATATAGGGATATTTTATTACATTTCACAATTAACAGGGAGGAAAATGTATAATATGTATAAATATAGGGAGGAAATTGTAAATTTCCCTTGGTATTATCTAAAATGTTTTACAATTAATACTAAAAGAAAACAATAAACTTAAGTAGCAACAATTTTGGTGACTGAAATTTGGTGACAGAAAATAAGAACTCAGGTTAAATGCTTAAACTTAAAAAGGAACATTAGGAAAGTAATTATGTAGATTTGGTTATCAAATTATAAATAGTGTTTAGGGTTATATCTCTTCTGCCAATTCAAGTGAACTCTAAATTCTCAATTGATTTTAATTGAAGAACAAATAACAAACAAATCAATTAGTTAATTAAGATTTCTAGCTCTCACATTCATAATTCTCACTCAACTAATCTCTTTGCAGGTTATTTTATTACTTAAACTTAGGCTTATATTTCTAATTCACCTAATTTCTTAATTGAATGGGTCCGATATTAGATTTTACTTCTCAATCATTCATCTAACACCTAAGTCAAAATAATTGGTGATCAAGTTTAATGATTTGAGGAAGTAATTGCATTCAATCAAGATGAAAACATAAAATCAAAGGAAACATCAAAATTCATGGCAGAATATATACAATCCTTAGACTAGAGTAAAATTAGTTAATATTTACACAAAAACACGATGAAAACATATGTGTTTAATGGAAATTAGAAGGAAACAATGTAAACGCAAACTCGAAGTTACAATCTCCTTCCGGTTGAACAATCTCTTGTCTCAACTGAAATTGAGTGAACCTAATAGAAATTTGCTGCACTAACTCTTTCTCAAGCTCTTTTAATTTGCAATCTTGTCCTGCAATTGATGGATGAATGATGATGAAGGAATGTGTGTGAATGGTGTGTGTATAATCTCTGTGTCCTTTCTTCCACCCCGAAAGGTCTATAATGGATGTGTCCTCCAAACTGTTTTATCCCCTATTCTCCATGATCTCCATGAATGATGATAATGCCTCTGTAAAAGCCATTTTTTCTGTCAACTATGGATGATAAAAACCACCCACGTTGGATTTCACTTCTTCCATCGGACATGTGTAGTTGGCTAGCCCTCGTCCCCATCCTTTTCGGTGATCAATTCTTTCTGTTGAAAATGGCCTTCTCACGTGTTTTAATTCTTAAGTTAAAACCTGGCCAATATTTGATGAAATTCACACGTCCGTGGGCTTGATAATGTGGCTGCATGTGTGGATCTACTTTGCTTCATTTTTCACCAAATAATGTGTCTTAAGCTCCAATTTCCTTATTCTCATGCCAATAACCTTTAGAATTACTAAAACACCAAAAACACTAACAAACGGACTCAAACAAATAAACAATGACTAATAAACAAATATAATAACAAAGGAAAACTATCACAAAAATGAGCTAAACAGAAGGCACGTAAGAGGAGCTTAAAATTGACCTGCTAAATCCAAACGACATTGTTTTGGTTCACATAACAAAGAGACCCAGTAAATTAAATTGGCAAAGAAAGTTACAATCGAACATACTTCAGGGACTAAAATATGTTATTGGCCTACTTTAGGGACTAAAAGGTGCAACTAGTTTTTCAAGGACTAAAAGTCATAATCGAATATACTTCAAGGACTAAAATATGTTATTGACTTACTTCAAGGACTAAAAAATGCGACTAATTTTTTCAGGGACTAAAAGTCACAATCGAACATCCTTCATGACTAAAATATGTTATTGGCCCCAATATATACCATACCATGTTTGCTAGATGTGAAGTATATGTTTATAACCATAGTTAACCAACTTTCTTGAAAAAGAAAAAGAAAGTATGAGTATGCATACATGTATATAGTTCATTTACTATGGAAGTATCCCAAAAACCAGTCGAAGTGGATGATTAAGTTCTTCTGGTGCTACAAGTAATTTTTAAGAGTTTTGAAAAGTTTACATATTTGTTTGAAGCTTTCAGGAAATTGACATTTAACCTGCTTTTTTCAATAAATTTTGGAAAAAATTAAATATAGTGGTGAATCTCGATGTAGACCACTAGTTGATAGCTAAGAGTTATTTTCTCAGGTTGGTAGAAACAAATATGAACCATGTGCCTATAGAACAAACAAAAAATATGATCCGTCGACATCCTCCAAGGTCCTCTTGGATCCGTGTAAGTATTTTTGCAATAGCATTAAACCATTGCTTAATAGTAGTATTTATATAAGGGAAGTGTTATTAAGAAATCACCTTATAATAACTAATTGGAAGGATTAGACTAAATTAAGGATCAATTAATAAATTATCTTAAAAATTAGAGTGAATCATGTATATCTCTTAAATAGTAAATAAACTGGTTTGGGGGCCAGCAGAGGTGGTAAAGCCTTTGCATTCGAGTCCTAATGGACTGAGTTCGAATCTTCTTATCTACATCCGAGTGCGTGAGTTTATATCTATGTTAAAAAAATAATAAATCAACTATTTTCATAGACAAATGTAAATCAACTACTAAAACTCACAACTAGTGTTGGGATTTTGCATTGATCATTAAGAAGGCTTGAAAATTCAATTTTAAAAAGAAAATCCAACATAAAATTTCTAAGAGCCAAAGCCATGTCTAGTATTTCTATTGCTTTTTGTATATTTTCTAATTTTTTCTTTGATGAGTGATTGTAGTAATCATACTCCAATTTCAAAAAAGAGAAAAAAAAAAAAACCATGAGCTTTGGTAGATTTATAAAATGGTTCCTGAAGTTCTAAAAGGATCAAAGCAACTATGTGATTTACTTCTTTTCTTCTCTAGCATAAACTAGTTGAAAAATATGCAAAACTTGTATAAAAGAGGAATAATTTTTTGTATGAATTCATAATTTGGAAATTAATCCATTTGGCGTGTGATGTAGAAGAAGAAACAAAGCAAGGTCATGCAAATTTACAGAAGGTTCGTATTAATTATTATTATTATTATTATTATAGTTAAAATTCGGAATAACATCCTACAAAATCTTTGTCAGGTTTGAAATTTGCCTTGGAATTTAAGAAGGCCATTAATAGCTTTCTTGGAAAAATGAATAATTTTGTCCCATTTGCTACAATTTTCTTCAAAAAGGACCACAATATTTGGATATGTGCAGAATATGCATTTGTTTTACATAAAAATACCTTATTTTAATTTTTTGCTCCTAGATAATTTCTCTAATCTTTATAATTTTTATTTAAATTAAATTTTATATTTTCCAAAAATATTCAGTATATTTTATATTAATATAAAAGTACTAATGTTAAAAATGTGCACTGCATTTGTCCACTTATTATTTAATTATGTAATAATTTATTTTTACTTAATTATATATAAAATTAAATATTGAGAAATACATAAAAATTAGTATTCATTAAATATATTTTTAATAAAATAGGAACATGATTTGAATTTGATTAATTAATAATTAAATTAATTATTTTAATTCAAATTTAATTAATTAATAATTAAAATAATATTCTTTATTAGAATATGATTTGAATATAATTGATAAATTATAAATAATTATACAGTATTTTTTATTAGAACTTGATTAAATTTAACTAATTAATTATTAAAATTGTATTTTTTTATTAAAATATGATTTAAATTTCATTAATTATTAAAATTATATTTTTTATTAAAATATGATTTGAATTTAATTAATTAATTATTATAAATAATTATATAGAGACAACTTTACTTTCGATAATTTAAATTTTATAGGAACATTTTGGGTGAAGCCAAATAACCCCAAATATTCACATTTATATATGTTATAGAGATAGATAGATAAATAATAAATGTCATTGGTAAGATATCATAAGATAAAGTAATTCATAACTTTAGCCAAATACATATCCATAATACATATCCATGTCCCTCTGCTTTGCACATTTTTGCTGTTGGCATCCCATATTTTGTGAGTGACATATTGTGCCCCTACACTATCCAAAATATATGCATTCATGCCTCTACCATGTCACTCTCATGATTTTTTTTCAAATGGTCCCTAAAAATTTACCCAAATGGTCTTTCACCTTCAGCTTCCTCAAGCTCCGATAATAATAGAGGCTTATTGATAATTTTTCAATCTCAAAAATTAACTTTCAAATTCAATGATAAAATAAGTAAGTGAACATACCAAATGAAAACTCTCGCAGTGAGAATTCTAAATATGCCTTCAAAGTTGTCGTTCGACCATGGTAAAGCCTCGAAAAATCAAAATGAAATCTCGGATCATTTTGACCCATTTACCCAACCTGATTCAAACTCAACCCTCCTCCAACCACCGATCGTGAAAAATATTGGTACCAACAGAAATGTATCATAAAGAGGAGTAAAACGGTGATATTAGATTTCCTACCCAATGTCTGGATTTGATTGAATTCAAATTAGTTTAAGAATAATGCTTTTCCTCTCGTCTCTCGAATTCGAGATATACAGAAATACATTAACGTGTTTCGAAACAAGTTAACGTGATTTAAAACACGTTAACGTGTTTCTGTGTATCTCGAATTCGAGAGGTGAGAGATGTAGCCTTGCTCTTAGTTTAAATATGCTAAACATAAAAAATAATAATATCTTATCTTTTAAGAAAAGATAATATCTTTTTGGTCTTCACCACCTTGGACTTCGTATATAAAGTTTTCGTTTGGCACCGGTTATGACTAATCAAAATATGGACTTTCACGCATGAGGAGCAAACGCTTATATGAGGCGTTGAATTAATCATGCCCAGGTATACAAGGAGCAGGTCGCTTATGTAAGGTGAACCACCACCTGGCCCTAGCAGATGAGGATCAGAGTCGCTTATCTGAGGCATAAATATTGGCACAAGCACATGAGGAGGGGGTTGCTCCTGTGAGACGTTGAATTTATCATGCCCAGGCCCATAAGGAGCAGGTCACTTGTGTGAGGTAAACCATCACCTGACCCAAGCAGATGAGGATCAGAGTCGCTTATCCGAGGGATAAATATTGGCCCATGAACATAAGAAGTGGGTCACTCATGTGAGGCGTTAAATTGATCATACCAGGCACACAAGAAGCAGGTCGCTTGTGTGAGGTGAACCTCCACCTAGTCTAAGCATATGTGGATCAGAGTCGCTCATTCGAGACATAAATATTAGCCCAAGCACATGAGGAGTGGGTCACTCTTGTGAGTCGTTGAATTGATTTTGTCTAGGCCCATAAGAAGCAGGTCACTTGTGTGAGGTGACCCATCACATGGCCCAAGCAAATGAGGATCAGAGTCGCTAATTCGAGGCATAAATATTGGCCCAAGCACATGAGAAGCGGATTGCTCATGTGAGGTGTTGAATTGATCATGCCCAGGCTCACGAAAAGCAGGTCACTTGTGTGAGGCAAACTACCAACTGACCCAAGCAGATAAGGATCAAAGTCGCTCATCCAAGGCATAAATATTAGCTCAAGCACATGAGGAGTGAGTCGTTCATGTGAGGTGTTGAATTGATCATGCCCAGGCACATAAAGACTGGTCAAATTTATTCCTACTAAAAAATATTTGTAAACAGTGATGAGCAAGGTCGATTTTATAGAGACTAGTTAAATTTATTCCTAAAGTGATAAAAAAAAATAAAGTGGGATTTTGGATTGCATAAAAACAAATACAATCAAAAGAACATGGCAAGAAATTATAGTTAAAATCAATGAAAATGAGCATAGCCAAATGTATAATTCTCAGTATGAAATTCTTATATTTGATAATTGATTTTAAGATAACTTCATAATTCCAAATAAGATACAGCTAAAAGAAACATTCACCCAATCAATCTTTCCACATTAATAAATTATTAAGATATGATCTAATAATAACCCTTAAGTAACAAACAATCCTAAGTACGCCGAAGGATTTAATTTGTCAATTGTAATGAACACTAGAAAGACCTTGTCTTAGGTAATAAATTCTATGAGAACCTATTTAAACTATATCATGCAATTGCTTAATATAACCCAAAAACCTAGTAACAATCAAATTATACAAACTCATTTGCATCCACTATGGATTTGTTTGGAGGCAAATTAACTAGTTCCCATATTTTGTTCCACTTTAATGCTTTGATTTCGTGATCCATATCTTGTTTCCATTCTGTATGCTTGACAACTTCTTTATAAGTTTTTGGTTCTCGCAAATGACTTAATTGAAAAAGATAATGTTTGTTAAGTAACGATAAGATATGGTATGAAAGAACATTAGAAAGTGGATGTTTGAAAAAATATTTGGGTTTTGAATGTTTTATGATAGTGAAGTCACAGTGAAAATCAGTAAGATGTGAAGGTTTTGTTCTTGTTCTAATTGAGTGTCTTACAACAGGTTCTATTGCATTTTTAGGTATTGGTTCAGGTGAATCAGAATCAGAGTTTGGAAGAATAGAGTCAAATGATAGATGATCATTGATTGAAATTTGAGATGGAGTAGAATCGGTTGATGAGTGTGTTTGAATAAAGGGAAAAATTTATTTATAGAAGGTCCAATTTCTGGACAAGAATACTTCTTTACTGCTAAGATCCATCAACAAAAAAACCTTTTGTTCCTTTCGTGTGGCGAAGAAACACACATTTCCTTGTCCTACGATCTAATTTAATCTTTTAAGTAGTTAAAGTAGTAGTAAAACAAAGAGAACAAAAAACCTTTAAAAAACTATAATCTGGTTTAGAACCATACAATCTTTCATAAGGAGGTTGATTATGAATAATTAGAGAGGAAATTCTGTTAATAAGAAATGCTGCATGAAGGACTGCATAATTCCTGAAGCTTTTTGGTAATCCTAATTGAAAAAGAAGTGATCTTGTGACATTAAATATATGTTGATACTTTCTTTCTACAATTGATTGTAGATTGTTACTTTGATTATGTTTGTAAATGAGTGAATATGGTTGCTCGTACTATGGGGAAAAAAAAAAAATTGAATTACCCTCTCTAAATTATTCAAGTTTAATTAATATGATTGAACATTTAGACCCTTTTTTTTTTCCGACTAATTAAGACCTGAGCTGAATTGCACGTCTAAGACTGATAGTCCAAACTGCTTAGAATTTGCATCAATCTTGGATCATATCCTGACATATTTTGTATTACCAAAACCAACATAATTAGATATTTTCTTTTTAGAAAAAAAAAAAACATAATTAGATATTTTTAAGTGTATTTAAAAAAAAAATCTTTGAGTGTATTTATAAAAAAATATCTTTAAGTGATGTTTAGGTAAATGAAAATATAACAATAAAGTATTGTTAATGACATGAAAGATATTTCTAACTATAAAATTTACCAAATTTCTGTAATTAATTTTTAGCCATTTTCTAACTTGACATGAAGAATAGAGCATATACCTCCAATTAGATGGCATGACATTGCAACAAAGTTACCAATAATGGATACCATAAAAGGGTTTCTAATATAGAGAGAAGGAAAATGGCAAAATGAAGAAATTGATATCCATCATTGAATCCCATGTGCCTCTCCTCTCCTCTCCTCTCCTCTCCTCTCTTCAATCCCCATACCTCCCTCTCCTCCATCAAATTCCACATTCCCTCTCGTCCTCAATTATATCACATAATCCACTTTCTAGGGTTTTGAGAAAATTGCATCACCAAACCAAAAGCTGATCAAATTCAGATTATACACATATACCCATATACACATATCTAAGACAGACGGGAGAAAGAATCTTATTCACTTTTCTTTTTTTTTTTTTTATCAGAGAATATAAAGACTCAGACTTTCCCTCTGATTCTGATCCATTCGCTTCTCTTTTGACTTGAAAACTCTTCTTCCAAGATTTCTTAGAGAGAGAGAAAAGTTGGGTTTTTCATTTTTCAAATTTTGTTTTGTCTTAAGGAGAGAAACTGTGTGAATTTGTTACTATTTATTGTATTTTGGAGATAATTTCATAGAAATATGCTGGCAATGGAGAAGGATTTTGATTCCAAGCTAAGGATTCAGAGCAGCAATAATTCCTCCTCTTCTTCTTCCTCTTCCCCTTCTTCTGTTTCTGCTAATAATAACAACAATGGAAGTGTGCAGAGATCTAAGAGCTTTGCTTTCAGGGCTCCTCAGGAGAATTTTGGTATTCAGGATTTTGAGCTGGGCAAGATCTATGGTGTTGGTTCTTATTCAAAGGTATAGTTTTTTGTTTCTATTCATGGCTGCTTTCTATTGGTTTTCTGTTATTTGGGTTGTCGATTCTTTTTGTTTTTATTTTAGATTGGCGGTTTTTCTTAGTCTGCTTATTTCTATAATCACCTATTATTTTCTTTGATTCATAAATATAAATGTGCTATGTAATTTTCTTCAATGCCAGTTTGTACTTGCAATTGTTTTTATATTAAATTATATAATTTAATGGTAATACTAATTGGATAATTATATAATTGGTTATTTCTGCAGTAAATTCATTGATGCTGGTTGTGTTGAAATATGGAAAATTTACCTTTTGTTTTGATGCTTGTTATGCATTTAATAAATTTTGCTAAACTATATAATGTACCAGGCTCTCTTTGATGCTGGCATGTATTATCAATTCAATTATCTTTGTATCTATCTATATTCTTATTTTTGGTATACAGCCGATGGAATATTTGAGAAGTGTTGAATTTTGAGGAAAGGGGAAAAAGAATGTACGGTTGTTAAAAACCTCTGATTAAATAAACACTTGTTCTTTTTAGGTTTACAAGTCATGCAGGGATCTTCAATGTTCTGTCCTGGGGATGTTGAACTAGAACCTAACCAGGAACTTAGTTGAATTTTTTATTGCATCATTACTTTTAAATGGTTTTGTTATTAGACTAGAGAACCATTGGTTAGGAAAGAACCATCTTTGAATGTATCTCATGATATAATATTTGGTTATGGTTCTTTTCTTGATAAAACTATATGCCACTAGCTTGGACATTCTTTTGTGTGTGTATGTTTCATAACGGTTGTGTGACATGGTATTCAGCATGTTTATGGCTGAATGCATAATTTGCCTCCTGAACTATGCATGAAAAACTGGTTGACCCTTTTAAATTTGCAAGAGATTGATTTTGTACTTCAACTTTTTAAAATATATAGTTTTTCACCTTAACTTTCTAAATGTATAACTTTATGCTGCCATTGGATAAGAGGGTAAACCTATACATTTTGGTAAGTTGAAGTGCAAAGATGTGTATTTTAGAAAGTTGAGCTACATAATTGGTTTCTTGAGAACTTAAAGGGTCCAACTGGTTCCTCGTACAAGTTTGGAGGGTTAAATTATGCATTTTCAGCCACTGTGTTATTTATCACCCTTTCACAACCAGATTTATGCATATCCAATGTGTAATGAATTTCTGGATTCTTTAAGATTCAGGAATACCTTATACATTTTCCAATTACAAACGCTTATTTTCTTATACTTACCGCCAATGCTCGTGATTGCTTTTTCTCAGTTCTGACACTGAATATCATATTAATGGATCTTTCAGGTTGTAAGGGCGAAGAAGAAGGATACTGGAGTGATATATGCCTTGAAGATCATGGACAAAAAGTTCATCACCAAAGAAAATAAAACAGCTTATGTGAAGTTGGAACGTATAGTTCTTGATCAATTGGACCATCCTGGAATTGTGCGACTTTTTTTCACTTTTCAAGATACTTTTTCCCTTTGTATGTACCCTTTTTAACATTCTCCCTAAAATGATCTGAACTTGATTCTGTTATGTATGGTTATTATATGAAATTGGTCCTTTTGATTATGTGCAGATATGGCCCTTGAATCCTGTGAAGGTGGAGAGCTTTTTGACCAAATAACCAGGGTATGCTAATATAAGAAACTTCTTAACTATGCTTTATTTCATTCTGAGCAAAAGATTCTAATTATTCTCAGCAGTTGAATTCAACATAATGTAAAGGGGCATTTTACAGGAAAGGGAATTGGCAAAATTAAATAAAAAGCGTTGTAAAAAAAGTCTGTGCCATTTCAAAGTCTAATATTCTATATCAACTATTAAAATGAGTAGCAAACTTTTTCCACTTCACAGTCCACTTTTGTGCATCCCATAAATCAATTAATAGAAATTTTCAGGAAGCATGTTATCTGAATTGGAACCAAACCGCAGATGTTTTATGGCACATTCTTGAGTAATTGAGTTTATATTTGTTCTACATAAATATCTATATACAGCTCAAGTTTTTCTTTTGTATACTACATGGCTTTAACTATCAAAATGGGCATTTGAGATTTATACCAATCTCTAGATCACTTCTTTTGTGGACCATCATTGTATTTAACTTTGCATTATGTTAGTATGTGGTGGATTATGCCATTTTCTTTATCTTTTTACATTTGCAAATTAGCAAATATCTGGAAAATTTATGGGTGCAGAAAGGTCGCTTATCAGAGGATGAAGCTCGTTTCTATGCTGCAGAAGTTGTGGATGCTCTTGAATATATACATAGTATGGGATTAATACATCGAGATATCAAGGTAACTTCCTATGTTGCATGGATTTTTATTTTCATTTTGGTTTGGAAAAACACTGAAGTTCTCAAACTGCAGCCAGAGAACTTGCTGCTTACTGGAGATGGACATATTAAAATTGCTGATTTTGGGAGTGTAAAGCCAATGCAGGATAGTCGCATCACTGTCCTTCCAAATGCAGCCTCTGGTAATGTTAGAATTTTTTTCATCTACAAACTGTTTTGACCTTGTTTTGCATCATAAGTTAACTTTTGTTGATGCTCTGCTCAGATGATAAGGCTTGCACATTTGTGGGCACAGCTGCATATGTCCCTCCTGAAGTCCTCAACTCTTCTCCTGCCACATTTGGGTAAGAGAAATCTTTCCATAAATGAGCTGGCATGTTAATCAGACTAAAATACAATTATAACTGGAATAAAAGTATTAGAAGTAGATTTTGGTGGGGTTCAAAATGTTAGCTGGTGGTTATAGTTGAGTTTCATAGTTAGCTTTGATCTTAACCTTTTCCTGCTTATGTAGGTTAACTGTTGTTTGCCTTTTTTATCAAATTCAAACAGAAATGACCTCTGGGCACTTGGCTGCACCTTGTACCAGATGCTTTCAGGAACTTCTCCTTTCAAAGATGCAAGCGAATGGCTTATATTTCAAAGAATTATAGCACGAGATATAAGATTTCCCAACTATTTTTCAGAAGAAGCTAGAGACATCATTGATAGGTTATTGGTAAGCTACCTACTTTTTGAATGCTGAACTTCATTTTGAGCTTGAGTTTTCTTTAGTCTTGTACTCTTGCAATGACTTGATTTATTGTTATTCTAGGTCAATGTATAAAATTAATTTGAACCTTATTTTCTTGATGCGTTGTTCAAGGATACATCTCCGTTAATGTATCAATTACTAAGATCATGATTACATTAGTTCTCCATGAACTTTTTGTCATAATTTTGATGATATCACTCTTCATGAAATAATGATGCAGGATATTGATCCGAGCAGAAGACCGGGAGCTGGATCTGATGGTTATGCTGCTCTCAAAATGCATCCTTTCTTCAAGGGAGTTAACTGGAAGAATATAAGAGGGGAAACTCCTCCAAAACTTGCTTTGGAGCAAACGGTACATGCTCTATTATAATTAAAATATTTTCTTAGTTTTCTTTGCACCTTTTCCTTGTGTTGTCGTTTTAGATCATCTAATATCTGGCTTTGTTCTGCTGCACAGGCTGTGTCTGGTGACAGCGAAAATGAGCAGGAATCTTCATGGAATCCTACACACGTTGGGGATGGTGTAGCAAGACAGATTGATGGGACCGCAGGAACTCCATCTTCTGAAGCATCTGGTTCTATAACTAGACTTGCCTCTATTGATTCCTTCGATTCTAAATGGTATTGGCTCAACACTGTTTCTGTTAGTCCATTTGCTTATTCTCTTGTTTTGCATTCTTATCTCTATAAGACATCACTGATAATTTTGCATGAACATTCCATTTGCAGTCGACAGTAGAGTCTAGACTTTTTAAGATTTTTTTTTAACATTTGATTAAGAGCAGGCTTATTGCGTAACAAAATTATCAACAATAGCCAGGTATATTTAATTTGTTGGAAAGTTGGTTTGTCTTCTAATACTAGGGGCAAAATGTCTTCCTTAGAACTCAAATGTTATAAATCACGACATGTTGATAAAGCTTGAGGGAGATTCCCATGTAAATTATTTAAATTGACTCGGAAGTCATTACTGATGAATGTTGTTTCTGAAGCTTTTAAGTGGTGGCTTCAGCACTACTTCTGGGCAGCCTACAGAATCTAACTCATTGATTATGAATACTATCAGGCAACAATTTTTGGATCCCGGGGAATCAGTTCTTATGATCTCAATGGTTAAAAAATTACAGAAATTGACGAGCAAGAAAGTGCAGCTCATTCTCACTAACAAGCCAAAATTAATTTATGTGGATCCTTCCAAGTTATTGGTAAAGGGAAATTTTATTTGGTCTGACAATTCTAATGACCTCAATGTCCAGGTTACAAGTCCTTCCAATTTCAAGATCTGTACGGTACGCATTTCTCTCTCCTGTCATTTCCCACAAATCATTTTCTATTTCTTCTGTTATTAGTAGCCTTATATTAGCCGTCTCGATTAAAGACAATTGTTGTTTCAAGATTATTGTATTCTTCTCTCCCTCATCTATATTCATTCTTTCCTTGTGCTGTTTCATATTTCTGATCAATATCTCTGTATAACTGCTCAGCCAAAGAAGGTATTGGCATTTGAGGATTCAAAACAAAGGGCCTGGCAGTGGAAAAAGGCGATCGAGAGTCTTCAAAACCGGTAAAAGTCTTTTCGTGGTTTTGACAAAAAAACATTCTTTAATGTTTCAGTATTGTAGAGTTCTGGGATGGCTAAAACAGTTGACATCCCTGAAGAATATTTATTTTGTGAAAGAGATTGAAGTTAAGGATTCTGCTTCGATCAAGGTGCAACAATGGTAGCTCAAGAACTGAGTTTGTGATGAGTCTTAGTATCCATTTATGATTTTATAAGAAATTAATGTACAATGTACTGTCCTGATTTGCAGGATTTGTAGGGGGCTAGGTTTCAGAACTTGTTTACTGTATTTAATTTTACACGTGATCAATGAAAATTTTATTTCCATGAAATCTGTCCATTTTCTAATTACTTTAGGCAGATGATTGCTTGGTGGCAGTAATTGAACTTGACATGAAATTGCAGTAAATTATTTTTTTTTTTGGATATGTATATATATATATATATATATATATATATATATATTAGTTATTTTGTGTTTACTCATTTAGACATTTGTTATTTAATATTATAAATAATTAAAATTTTTATTTAATAATATTTCTTAATTATATAAAAAATTAATTATTAAGAAATACAGTATTAATTAATTACATTTATAATAAAATAATATTATTTATTAGAATATAATTAATTAATAATTAAATTAATATTTTTATTTAAATTTAATTAATATGAACAATAGTATAGTATTAATTATTACAATATGAGTCGAATTTGATTAATTAATATTTTTTAAAAATTAATTAATATCTAAAATAATATTTTTTATCAAAAGATGATTTGAATTAAATTAAATAATAATTAAAATAGTATTTTTTTTTATTAAACTGAAATTTCATTGATAGATAATATAATCACATTATATTGCCATAATTTCATATAAGAAATAAAAGATATATAATAGTACATAATTGAAATCTCTTGTTTAAAGGTGATTTATATATTTTGGCAAAGCAACCGGTCATTTTTCAAATATGATAGAAAAATTTGATTGTTTACTATAATGTTTCCGAACATCATGTATTTCAGAAAATTATTTATGGCAGTAGAAACTCGTAGAAAGGTTAAAATAACTAAATATTAATGGAGGAATAAGTTGCACTATCAGCCTCCATCGATAAAATAATATTATCCATAGATTTAAGATTTTCAACAAAAAAAAAATTAATAATTCATTTTGTATTTGGAAATAACAAAATTAAATAAGAACACTTAAACATAAGACTATTAAAAAGCTCCATACAGGAAGGAACAAAAAACTCTATGAAAGAGGAACAAAGACACCCACTACTACAGGGAGAAAAACCACCAATATATATTACATCTAGAGTTAGAACTTATTGAAAATAAACAAAGAAATTAGAAAAAAAAGTAATGTAGAAGTCACCACCAATAAAAAAAATCAGCAGTAACTCAATCAATAAATATTAAAAAAAAAAAAAACTTGGAAAGAGATCAAGGGAGAGATATAATATTTCTTATTAGAATATGATTTAAATTTATTTAATTAATAATTAAAATTATATTGTTTATTAAAATATGATTTAAATTTCATTAATTAATAATTAAAATATTATTATTTATTATTAACTTTAAATTATATTTAAATAAGACATAATATTTTAATTTTTAATGATTAAATTTAAATTAAATTTTACTAAAAATAATATTGTAATTAGTAATTAATTAAATTTAATTGATATTTTAATAAAATATTATATTAATTAGAAATATAAAAAAATTTTAAGAAAATGATAAATATAGATAATTAATTTATATTTTCCTTCAAAATTTATATTTAAATAAATAAATAATAAATACATTATTTCATAACTTAATTTAAATTTTATAATATATAAAATATGTTAAATTTAAATATTAGATAAAATAATAAAAAATTTTATATTCTAACTTAATTAAATTCCCTTTTTTCTAAATAAATTTTAATACATAAAGTATTTTAAAATTTGAATTGTAGATTATTCATATATTATATGTTTTTAGTCATTTAGTCAAAAATTTATATTAATAAAAAATATATATATATATATACCTAATCAGGTGGGGTGACATCCCATTCCTAAAAGAATCAACTATAGATACAATCAACGAGCCAACATCTTCATCTTCTGATAAAGAAAATGATTTTCAAACACCTCCAAAAATAAATAAAATCCATTGGCAACAAACCCAACATCTCAATTACCCAAGAGCCACACTTCCAGATATCAATCTAAGAGAAAGACCAAATATTCTTTCCCAAAGCGAATACTCAGCCTCATCAGTATATGAATGGAATATTGATGGTTTGTCTGAGTACAACATATTGAATGTACTCCAGCAAATAACTATGGCGGCTAATGCTTATAGAATACAGTCTAATTTTGGAGAATAAGCTATCGCGGAGCTTCTCATAGCTAGCTTTTCTAGATAACTCAAAAGATGGTAGGATTACTATCTCACAGACGATCAACAAAGAGAAGTACTAGATTCAATTGAATTAGATAAAATTAAAGAACCAATTCAAGAAAATGGGAGAACTATACCAAAGGCAGTCATTACAATCCTTCCCATCTGAGAGATTAAAATGTAGAACTTCTCTCCACTTAAGATACAAAAAGCTAAGTGACCTCAAATGGTACAAAGACACGTTTCTCACCAGAATCATGCTTAGAGAAGACTTTAATCAGCTATTCTGGAAAAAAAAAATTCATGGATGATCTCCCTCCTCCTCTTCTAGGTGAGAAGGTAAAAAATAAGATCAAAGAACAAAACAATGATAAGATACCATTGTATCAACAAATTTTGTATATTCCTAAAAAAAGAAATTACAAATAAAAGAAAATATGCAGCAGTTACAATATCTATTGAATCCTCTGATTCTTCTCTTTGCGATGAACACGATACGAGGGTCTCGATGACTTCATCTCGAATCAGTTGAACTTGACTTGAGTTGAATTTGATTTGAACTTCACACGACACGAGGGTCTTGATGACTTGATCTCGAATCGGTAGAACTTGATTTGAGTTGAATTTGATTTGATCTTCACACGACGCGAGGGTCTTGATGACTTGATCTCGAGTCGGTAGAACTTGATTTGAGTTGAATTTGATTTGATTGTGATGAACACGATGCGAGGGTCTTGAAGACTTGATCTCGAATCTGTTGATCTTGATTTAAGTTGAATTTGACTTGATCTTCAACTTGATTTGAGCTTTTGAGCTTGGATTTGAATGACTGCAGAGCTTTGTTGACGATCTTTGAACGAGCCTTCGAACTTTGAGAAGAGCTTTGTGTCTTTGATCGGTCAGAGCTTCGGAATCTTTGATTTGCAAGAGCTTCGGAGTCTTCAACTTGTCAGAGCTTCGGAGCCTTGAATTTTCTGTCCCTTCAAATGAAGAGAGGCAGCCTATTTATAGAGATTTTGGGATGCTTGCCCACCAAGTGAAGCGATTTGATTGGTCCACTTGGCAAGTTTCTATTGGTCTCATATTTTTGATATTATCACATAATTTATTTAATGTGATAATTATCAAATATTTATTTAAATAACCAATTAATATTTAATTTGATTATTTTATTTAAATTTATTAATTAATTAATAAGTGTTAATTAATTAATATTTTCTTGAGAATTTTCGTGCAAACAGATGCCCCTCGAGACTTGTTCATAATTTATTTGAACAAGTCTCGAAAATTTGAAGACTTGCGCGGAATAATTTTCTTTAATTCACACTTTCATTTGTTGTGTGAATTTTGATTTGACATGTATTTCAATTTGCCATGCCGGCTGCTTTGACTTGCTTAAATTTGAAATCTCGACTTGCATTTGAAATCTTGACTTGAACTTAAAATCTCGATTTGCTTGTATTTGAAGCCTTGATTTTTTTTTCATAAATTTGATCCTTAAAAATGAGGACCCTCAAATTATAATCCCTCTTTTTCTTTTTAAGAATAATAATAATTTAAAATTATAATTTTTATTTGAGTAGGAAAATAATTAAAAATTAAAATTAAAATCCTTATTTGAATAGGAATTATATACCTTATTTGAGCAGGAATAAAATTCCTATCTAGAGTTGAACGATTCTTTATAAAAGGGCTTGCTTCACTGTAACTATCATATCTTCTTAGCAGCCAATCAATCATCCTCACGGTAAAATAACAGGTACAATTTCTACCTCTTATTTTTTTTTTCGTTCAACTTTCTTTGCTTGTTCTTTTTTTTGTCTTGTTTTTGGGTTACTTTACAAATTCCACAAGAAAGAGGACTAAGAGGCAAAATAGCACATATCACCTTCTTCCTCAAGAACACGCTACAGCGCCGCCGCTTCAATCAGCGCCTCTGCCGTTGCCGGATGCAGACGTTGCCGGTCGCGCGCGCCTGATGCTTCCACTATCCCTCCGATCCGGCCTCAACGAAAGTTCAATTGACTGAAAATATTGAAGAGTAGATCAACTGTTTCATGAAGATGATCCAGCCGCTTGAAGCCAGGACCGCCTGTGGACGCCGGACATGGACGCCATTGGTCGCGCACTCTGATGTTTCTGGTGGCCCCTCGTTCCAATGAAGATGAAAGCTTTGCCGACCGCCAATCGTGAAAAGCCAGCCGCAGAAACAAGAGCTGCAAACTCCATTTTTTTTTCTGTTTAATTCTTGCGGCAACAAACCAGAATATCAACGGCAAACAATCATCAACCAAACTCAAGAAAATTTCAATTTCAACTCAGAGATCAAAATCATCAACAACAATCAACAAATACGAAGATCTTGTTTCTTTTCCTGCAAAATCAATTTCAAATTCATCTCATCAATTTATTATCATCGGATCACACTACAACCACCATTGGTGGCTACGGACCTCCTGTGTACCGTTGCCATGCTTCCGACTTCCTCATCGTGTGGCCTTCGGGCAGTGATGTCGAGAATTTTCAATTTTGTTCCTCTCCGTTTCTTCATCCTCATCTGACTTTTCATGAGAATTTAAAGCACAAAAAAAAAAAATTGACTTGCATTCTCAACCTGACATTGTCAACAAAGACTTCTGTGAGCAATTTTCTCAATTCATCATCAGTTATGTAAGTGCTGCGAGCTTCATCCTATCTTGTCAAAGAGTTTTCTATGTTCTATGCAGGGATCTGTAAGGAGACCAATTTGATTATCAGATGTCATCAAAAGATCCATGGCGACAAATGGTGATGAAGTGTCTACAATCAATTTATCTTTCTCTTCAATGAGGAAACTAATACTGCATTCTTGAAGCTTTTTTTGAAGAATCACATTCCAGATCCCATTGCATTCGTGTATACCTTTCCCTTTCCTTCAAAATAGATTGCTGCATGTTTACTTTACAATTATTGCTTGTAGTCTCAAGATCCACTTTGAGTTTATGCAACTTCAAAAATATATATATTTCTTTCAATTTTTTTTTCAAGGACAATTTGAATTAATTTCCGACTTGCAAGTTTATAATTTGATTATGGACAAATTCAGTCTGTTCTTGAACTTTCTTTGACAATTTCAATTTGTTGTATGGAATCTCACTCAATTTGTTTTTTTTTCTTTTTCATTGATTTGGTAAAACTCATGTATTACCTTTCCCTTTGCAAGACCTGATTGTTTGATTTGAGATGCTCTGTAACAGAATTGGGAGCGAGTTTTAACATATGGAAAGCTTTAGTCTCATCTTCATTTTGAAAAGCTTTGATGAGGCCTAAGCAGGCTAAAAAGAGATGATAGTTGCGATGTATATCTCTACAACTTCAATGACCAACTGCTCATCCTCTACAACTTCAATTTATTTTATTATTATTTTTAATATATGCATGAGGAATTAACGAAGTTTGACTTTTTTTTTTGTCTTTTATAGGGACATTAACGGCATTCACAGCGGAATAAGCGGCGAATCTGTTTTGAGAACAACATCTCGCTTCTTGTTTTGCCTCTCTGTTTCTGCAATTTATTTAATAAAGCATCAGACTCCTCACCTCAACATATCATCATCAACAGATCCCCATATAATCACCATCGACAGTCGCTATGGGTTTCCAGCGGCCCGTTGTCGTGCTTTCGGTCTCGTGCATCGTGGCCTATGGCGGCGGTGTTATGATCTTCAAGTTTTTTTTTTGGCATCCCTATTTCATCACCATCGACAACGGCTATGGGTCTCCAGCAGTCCATCGCCAAGCTTCTGGTCTCTTACATCGCGCGGCCTATGGCAGCGGTATTTCGAGTTTCTGTCACCTCACCATGCTTTCGGTCCCTTACATCGTGCGGCCTATGGGCGGCGGTGTCATGATCTTCGAGCTTCTGCCACCTCGCCATTTACTTTGATTTGACGAATTTTTTTTTGCAATGTTTTGCCATTTGTCATTATTATTTTTTTCTTCACCCCTTGCTTTTGGTAATGAACAAATTAATTATGCAAAATTAATATTGATCACGTCCATTTTTTTTTAATGCAGTCGATTTGACCATTTTAGTGCAGTCTTTTCTCAACCGGTTAGATTGCTTCAAATTTCAACAATTCATCTTCAACAACTTATTGCGCTTTTGCTAAAGTGCACATGTCACTGCCCTAACTTATTGCGCTTTTGTTAAAGTGCACCATCAATGCCCCAACTTGGATGGACTTTGCTTCAACTTTATTGCGCTTTGAAGCGTCATCAACATGATTCGCGTATTTAATCTTCCATCATCTAGCAAAGGTCCAAGAATCAAACTTTCGAATGATGAAGAAATTTCACGACCTGGCATGATTCTCGCTTCTCAGAAACTTGCCCCAGGATACTTTTGAGCAACTTCGCCTACCAAGTTAAATCCCCCACATATTTAGGATTGGACTATCCAACAAAGCTATCAATTAGAAGATCGAGGCGATGGATCCGAACTTTCTACTTGCAACGTGCTCCAGTCTTCACTTCATTCGTCCTACTCTTCACCGTCATATCTTCCTTTGCTGGCGAGTTTTCTTTCCCTTTGCTCATGCTAATTTTTTTTTTGTAATATGCTTAATTTTTTTTTATGCGATATGATACACTTTTTTTTTTTTAATTTGATGTGACTGAACTTAGCAAATTACTAAGCTGCCTACATACCTTCTTTATAGAAGGATCAAGTCATAACGTAGTTCAAATACAAGAGAAAGAATTTTTTTTTTTTTTTTGGTGTGACATGTGACTGAACTTAGTAGAATACTAAGCTGCCTACGTACCTTCTTTTAGGAAGGATCAAGTCAGAACATAGTTCAAATATATGAGTTTTTTTTTGCCATTCACAGTTTTAACTCA
>CATIWJ010111964.1:0-13431 GCA_949640765.1 Croton laevigatus
GAAAATGAAATTCATCAACTGAGGACAATTGGTTTTTTTATGGATTATATAGGTGGAGGTATGGCTTCAAACATTTTCTCCAGGTTCTTATACTCCAATCCACAGGCACTCCTGTGAAGAAGTTTTTGTTGTCCTAAAAGGGAGTGGAACACTCTATCTTGCTTCAAGTTCACATCAGAAGTACCCTGGAAAGCCACAAGAACATTACATTTTTGCCAATAGTACATTTCATATACCTGTCAATGATGCACACCAGGTAAACTTTTATTTGGTAGTTCTTTTGGATGGAATATGAACTTGATATGTATTTTGTTATTAATGATTTTGTAGTTTAGAAGCATTGATGTGAAAAGATTAGCCGTGTTGTAGTTCCTTCATTGTTGAAAATACAGCAATACCTTTTACCTTGTTCATTATGGACTTTTTGTTAGACATGATTTGCACCTAATGACTAAAACACTTTGGCTGTCCGCTTTTGGTTTTAGTTGAGTGATACTAGAAATATCACTCAGTATGCGTAGGTATAACCTGGTGGCTTGTACATATGTGACCTTTCAAAAATTAGGGTTCAACTTCCCCGCCTCCAATATTTATTTTAAAGAAAAAAGAAATGCCACTTTCAAATAATCTTTCTTCTTGCTCCAAGGTTTCCATAACCATGGTTTCTATTGTTGAAGTAGCTAGTTCATGCAGATAAACTAAGTAAATGGCAGGACTGCTAAATTCAAGAACCATATGGCAATTTTAGTTAAAGTTTGTGTTGACTCCCAGTTGGTCCAAGACAATTTCTATGACCTAACTTTCAATCTAGATAATCATCTTTCATGTTTGAAGGCACTTGGAAATAGTGTTTGAATCTTGGACTGCACCCAAGTATGTTATCCTGGAATTTGTCAATTTGCATCCATGTCTTAATCCTTTGACTATTCCTCTGAAATATACTTTCTTGTTTGATATGTTACTACAGCTGAGTGGCATGGGTATTTCATCCATAGAAATGATACTACTATTTTTCAGCTGATCTACTTATCCGACTGAAATTTAACTGAAGACATCTAGATAATTTGCAGAAGTGTCTACTCTTCAACACATTGAAATTACTACGTCATCGTATTCTTTTTTCTTCTTGAACCTCAGGGGATGGTTTTTCAAGCTGTTGTTTTGTCACACTCTGTTACTTTATTTGTTGTCATATTTCAGGTTGGGAACACGAACGAACATGAAGATTTGCAAGTGCTTGTCATAATATCTCGTCCACCTGTGAAAGTGTATGTAATTATTATCAATTTCCTCCATCCTCAGACTTAACTGTTGTCAGTATTTTAAGGCTATTTTTGTTGGTCCTTTGTTGTGTTGTTGAAATGAAAATCTGGTTGGCTCATATCACATCTGTTTGTGTTCGTTGGTTAAGTATTTGCATTTCTAACCAATTATCAAATAAAATTTCAAGACATCCAATCTCAATCATTTTGGCTCAGCTCTTTAGTCAGGTCATTTTGGTTGCTTTATTTAATGCTGACTGATACTGCAATTTTTCAAATGATATGGTTCCTCATCTTCTGTTACGTCAGCAATCCCTGTAGCTATAGCTTCTTATATCTGTCTATTCAAAGGATACTACTACATGGATCCTTTCAAGTTTTATCTCCTTGTTAATGGAAGAGGACAAATCATCCAGCCTTAAAATATTGACTGATGTATTAGACAGAAGGTCTCCCGATAAGGTGAAGCACAATTGTTAGGATAAATCCCAGATTGAGGAAACTATTTTTTTAATGTTACTCTCTCCACTTTATACCCAAAAAGTTTTTTAGATCTTTTATTACAGTTTCCAAGCGTACTTTCATTGGTTTCTTTTATAATTTCCTACAGTATGGCACTCCCAGTTTCAAAACTTTAGCTTATGATTTTAATAGTAATGATTGTAGGCCATCTTAAATTTTTACCATTTATTTTTTAGGTCTAAAATGGCAAGTTTTCTCATACATGATCTTGAATTCACTTTGGAACTTTTATTCCCTGCAGTTATCACCACAACCCTGTAGTTAGAAAGGAATTAGAAGTTCTTGCTTCTAAGTGATAGTCTGTCTGTAGTGCAAAAGGAATGGTTAAATTACATATACGATGCAGCAGCCCTTTTACAAAGCTTATGCAGGAAAAACAATCTCTGAGCATTTTTTTAATCTTCCAGGTTCACGTATGACGACTGGTCCATGCCCCACACTGCAGCAAAATTGAAGTTCCCCTTCTATTGGGATGAAGAGTGCCTTCAACTCCAAACACCCCCAAAAGATGAACTCTAATTACCATAACTTCTGCATTTTGCTTACACTAGCGTGTTTACTCTGTTGTGAACTGATAAAAATGGTGTTGTATGAGTGTTCTCCCTACAAAGAAAGGAATGGAGAGTTCCTTGTAGAAGCATGAGCTGAGAATGTAAATTTGTATGTTCTGAAATTTGAACACAGGACTACTGATTCGTGGCAATATTCATCTGTTAAATTTTGCTGTGACCCAATCAAAAACAAAAATTCTGTTGTGACATTTCACAATTTATCAGGTACAGTTACTTTGTAAGTTTTTCTTTCAGTCAAATGGCAGGTTCGTATGTAACCAATATATGACCAGAGGCGGCACTAGGTGTTAATGTGTGGATTCAATTGACCCATTCAATTTTCATTTTCCACTTATTTTCCTTAGTAAATAGTGTATGAACAATGTATAAATGGTACTTTTGACCATTTATAATTGTTGAATTAGATTCAAAAATAGTTGTTGAGTCTTTGTCTTCTAGCAGGGATTTCCGAATCCAGGTAGGGGTTGTGTTAGATGATTGTTTATAGCTTGCCCAGCAATTGGGTTCTATTAGTTTTGCTCATGTTAAACGGTCTGCGAATTGTGTTGCACATAGTCTAGCTCGAGCAGCCGTTTCATAGACAAATGTGGGGGAATGGTCTACTGATCCTCCTCTTCGCATCCGGTCCTTTTTACAGGCGGATTTATCTTAATTCAATGAATAATTATTCCATTCAAAAAAAAAAAAAATGGTACTTTTGACCCCACTTTTTTTATATAGTAGCTCTAAATATATATATTTTTTTTAACACAATTGAATTTGAATTTTTTTCATCACCCCACTTGAATTTGAATCTGTCGCCGCCAGCGTACATGAGAATGGAAGAGCAGAGAGCTACTGATTTCCGTTTTTCAGTGCTATTGTATTGTAACTGGGCTGCCATACCCTATTATGATTACGAATTTATTATCGCTTAGATGATAGCTAAACAATTGGCTGTTTTCAGATTTTAAAAGAAAAAATAGCATAGGATGCCCATTCGGGGGTTAACTTCCAGTGATGGACAACATTCCTGTACTATATCTTTTTTTTTTTAATCCTACAATCCCATTTTAACAAATAACTAAAAAGAAATATAACTAAAGAAGAATATATGGATGTAAATGTAGAAAATATCTGGTAAAAAAAAAATATATATAGAAAATATCAGATTATCCAATTCAGCTTTAGTAACCGGACAAGGTTCGTTTCTGCTATTTTAAATGGACTTCAAAACCCATAATATGCTGGCCTCTAGTTCCAAAATTTATATTCTAAAATAATACACCATTCCATACATCAATAATTTGTGGTTCATTCCCAGTGTACTACAGGAACCAATGACCCGCTCAAACATACGCCAAGCAAAAATAGCATTGATCCAAGGCATTTTCCCTGGCTCAATCCACAAATTATAATTTGGACAATGACATTTTCCATGATTCTCTGTTAATCTTGCTATCCTGCAGTCTCAGATGACACCCAAGACGTATATCACATCTTGGCCATGTGAATAGATAAGCATGAACTCTTGGCAGATGAACTCAATCATTATTATCTCTTCTTTTTTGTCAGTGAACTGCGCCGTTCAGCCTCCTCCTCTGCTACCACAACATGGAACTCTGACCCAAGCATTTCATCTATACCAAGATTCAATGTGCTACTCAAGTTCACATTCTCCAGTATCACTTCTAAAGTTAGACTGAACCCTAGAGCCGATAATACACGGATAGCATTTGCAATCCGGCAAATGTTCTGCCTTGTCTCTAGTGATACGCCTTCAGAATCTCTGCTGGATTTAGTATTCTGTTCTCCACTGTTGTTTACTTGATCTTCCAACACAGTATCTCTGGCTTCAACATGTTCACCAACCCATATAAATCCATTGCTCCCTAGAATTAAGTCAACTCCAAATTGCACTATATGATGAAAATGCTGTTTTTGTTTTTTCACTAGATAAGGGGGCACTTTCAGCATTTGACCCTTCTCCAGCTGTAACAAACAATTGGCGTAAGTAACAATACTAACCAGCACAGTTCTAGGTTTAGTGAAAAATGGATGTGTTTCCCCCTTTACTTCACATGGAAAGACTCTTAAGTATTTATTCATAGAAAAAGAACATCAACTACCTAAAGTGGAACCTAAGCTTAGATAATATGAAACTTTAGGAAGAGATGAGTGAATCAGTAATCTTTCTGCTACATCTCAAAAAGAATCAAAGGATAAATAACATTAGTATTATAAGGTGAACCCAAAATTATATAGATGGAGTATCTTTCCTAAAAACATATTAAATTAAACTAGAGATCCTGTTGCTATGTTTCATTTCACTACCCTTTTCATATCCTGTTGTTGAGTTTATCAAGCAAGTCAGCTCGACAACAAACCTTTCCGTACTTCTGACTTCTCGCCTGTAGTTGTAAACTACCATCATGCTGAAAATTGCGAACTTCAGCCTGAAGAGGAAAGTAATAATTCATAATATTAAACTATGCAAATTTTTCCCCATATGGCGCCATATTGAATTGTATTATAAATAACTATCACGATAACAATAGACAGACATATCACACTACTTACACAAATAACATCATTCTCCACAAAAACATTGCGCATGTTGAGTTCATCAACTGCAGTTCGCCGCCTCTAAAAATCAAAATCAAGAATGCAACACATTAGTAATGAAAGAAAGCAACAAACACTCTAGTTCTTCCATATAAACAAATCTAGCAGATGTCTCATGCTTAATATAATCATGCAGCAGCCTCAAAATATGCAGTCATCAATGTGGACCAAAATATTTTTATGATAAGAAAATGTTAACATACAATCATCATTGAGGAGTGCAATAGTCTCAGGACAACTGCCAGATTGCAAGTTCAAGATGCTACAATAGCCGCTATTTACAAAAAACATTTTGAATCATGGGATAGCACCATGTCCCTGTACCCACCTTCTCCAGGTCCTTCATTCAAGCTTTGAAGGACGAGTTATAACAACCCTACCCAAGCCCTTTTGTGATCCCAACTAGGAAAGGAATAAATATATAACAGATGCAATGTTATGGGAAAAGCAGTAACAAATTATTCAAAACCTCTATCCTCTCAGATTCCATAAACTCAACCATAATAACTAAAAGTGAATAGCCTAGAATACAAGAAGCATCTGAGCAATTTTTAGGAGTGTAAAACCAGAAATGGTTTTGGGATTAAGTTGGAAGCTCAATTAAAAGCGAAAGCTTCAAATTGCATACACAATCGGCCATTTTGCATACACCATGGGCCATGGCTCAATTAGACCAGTTAAAAGCTTAAACGAAAACAAAAATAGTTAGCAGCAGCTTGCTTGATTCTCAAAACATGATAGGAATCAGATTATGCAGCTTGCTTGATTCTCAAAACATGATAGGAATCAGATTATGGGTCTACCCACTAGTACTAAAAAGTGCTTAATGATTGGGACATTAATATGGAGAATGTACATCATTTTACATAATGTTCCTTATGCAGAATGTACATCATTTTACATAATGTTCCTTATGCAGCCTTTTATCATGAAAATCATTCTCTCTTATGTTTGTAATAATATGGCACTTGGCCAATCATGCAACACAATGAACAGCTGCACACATCACAATGTGAAGGCATGAACCATGTCTTGTACATGGAACATTATAATAAGAAGAATATTTGATACCTGGATACCATCAGGCAAGTTCATGGAAGAAAGCATTAAAACTGCATCTTGGTTGAAATTTATATCCAATTTCCATCGCTTTTGGGTAACCTGAATGGTGACTAATTAGGGGATAAATTAAAAATTAAAAAATAGAAAATACTATATTGATCAATTTCATCAATCTTCTAAATATAATCAGATGAAAATATTAAGCACAGAGGAAACTCTGCAACCAGAAAAAGTTATTGACAACATTTTCCATTAGTAGTTGTAATTGAAGTCTTGCACGCAGTATCATAACATAACCATGTTGAAGTATGACTGGATTAATCACATAAAACAAATTAAAATCTCGTAATTTTTACTGTATTTATGGTTGTCAACAGTAATTGTTTGCTTTGGTATCATTATCCTTTCCACTCAAAATCAAATACTTGCAGTGATTTAAATTACCTCAAGAACTCGGGCCACCACAATATCCCCAATATCTGGCTTATATCTACAAAAATAAATAAATAAATAAATAAACTTTAAGTAGTATCAAATCCCCTAGCCAACCATGAATTAGTTCCAATCAATTGACAATAATTTAAAAAAAAAAAAAAGGCACCTGGCGCGCAATGATCGTACACATACAAGCATGTCAAAGCGCTCTACCACTCCACAAACGGTTGCCACCAGTTCACCGTCGCGCTCTGCGGTTCCATGTCCCCTTCAATTTGATCAAAACAAGTTACACAAAATACATAGATGGAAAATGCAATGTGTGCTGTGCACACAAAAAAGAGTAGTAGGGTTAGAGAAGGAACTTGAGAACGCCGTCTTCAAGGCCGATGGGGATAGTATCAGCAACAGTGATGGAAGCTTCGGAATTGACTTTGGCATAAAGAGACTCAAGCTTTTCCAGTGCTCTCTGCAGTCTCAACTTTTGGGTTTGATTCAAAGGTAGCTGTATTTCTCTCATTGTCAAACTCGTGAGTCAAGGTAAAATCGGACAAGGTCCTGCTGGCTCCTAATATAAAATCGACTTGTAAAATCATACAAGTTTACGATTGAGTTAAAAAAACCTGTAAATATTACGATTGAGTGAGAAAGTAAACGTCAATAAAGCGTAGAAAGCCATTATATGTAAGCAATGATAGTATGTAGAAAGTCATGGCATTAGTTAAGGTTAAGTGAGCAGATTGGAAGCTAATTAGGAAGTTGGTTCCAAGAAAAGAGACCAAAATCAATCTCAGTTCTATTCCCGTCTTAAGCTGGGCGACCACCTAATTACAGGACATTATAAAAGCAATACAAGTCACATTACGGCTTCAGTTCATTATTGTTATTGGCACCTAATTATTCGGTTTCAGGATTATTTCCCACTTTCTAAGCCAATTATTATAAATTTAATACTGTTTATTATACTTAATCATTGTACAAGACATGGAAAAACTGAAAACAAAAACTAAAAACAGAATGAAAACAAGTAGAATTCATCATCATCATCATTCAAAGCATTAAAAAATTAAACAAAAAAAAGGAACAAACTTACCTGCTGCTTGCTGCAGCTTCAACACAGAAACTGAAATAGAACCCGTGAACGAAAAACAGAAACAAGAAAATGTGTAGCAGAGCCTGATCGATTACATGAAACGGCAAGATTGAAGGTGTTTACATACCCTGGGATGAAATCGATTTCGGAATAGCAACGAGACGGCGGGATGTTTTGGGAAGAGAAGCTCGGTTAGGGATTTGTTTTTTGGTAGCAGTAACGCGTATTTTGTTTTGCCAGGTCAAAAGAAAAGGAACGTTTTAACCCACACGGTGCCGCTTTGAGTGTAAATGTTAAAATGTTAATATGTCCCTCTATATTTCGTTGTTGACGGAGAAAAACACTCATGGCTTTTGGTTGAGGTAATCAGGAAAAGGAAATGAATGAATCCCAAGAGTTTTTTATTTTTTTTATTTTTTTCATTCTCCAACTAAGTATAATAATAATAATAATAAATATTAATAAAAATAATAATAATAAATAATAATAATAATAAAATAGTAATAATAAATGCATAATAATAATAATTTTAATTCCATGATTCAAATCAAACAGTTACAAAAGGAATTAGGTGCAAACCATTCCATTTCTGAAGCATAATCAAATAGAAAAAGGTATTCTGATTCTCTGTTTCTTTTACTCTTATTTCTCTTTCTTGATTCCATTCTATTTTTTATTTTCATGCGCGAACCAAACCCCCAATAACCCTATTTTGTTTTAACTTGTAAAAGACAAAAAGGGAAACCTCCAGCAAGCCAGAAGAGTAGTATTGCTTTGGGCTTTAAGATAGGCCTTGGTTTTGTTTTCTTTTTCAACCTAAAGAAAACAGCCCATTTGGATCATTAGAATTTTTTTATTTTAAAAAAATGAAATAATAAAATTATTAAAAAAAACAAAATATAAAAAATTCATTTAATATTATTATTTCATGCAAATATTATGTTTTTTTTTCGATTTTAGCTAATATTACAATTTAAACATTTGATTTTTATAAAATTGCTCGAAGGTCATAAAGGCCGGCCCTCGGCAACGGTAAAGGGGCTCCCACCTAGGCCCATGAAACATGGTCTTTGTTAGATTAAACTGAAGAAAAATAAGAAAAAGGCAAAATGAAAATTACAAACTGGAATTGAAAAAAAAAAATAGTATAAATGTAATCATTCCAGGTTGTGGAGGATTCCAGAAAGAAAAGAACAAAAGTAACCAATAAAAAAGATAAGAAAGAAAAAAAAAAAAAGGGCCCACAGTTAGACCAATGATAAATGGAGGGGCTTAATGGCTCATATACTCTGTCATCTTATATTGCATAGAAGGAAGAAACTATATGTACCTGTATTTACAGTTTGACTAAACTACTCTCGCAGTTTTTTTTTTTTTTTTCTCAAACGGTGGATTGTTTATACTCAGTTTTGATATCAATTTTAATGGTCCAAAGTTCGTAGAATTTGACTCTATATTACATATTTATATGACCATAAAATTAAACGGTCTCAATTATTTCATGTTTAATTTATGACTATAAAATTAAACGATTTCAATTATTTCATATTTAATTTATAACATGGAGTTAAATGCGAACTATGTACTACTGAAACTGATGTAAGGACTGAGTATAAATAATCAACCGTTCGAGTCGGGAAAAAAAAAATAAAAATAAAATAAAACTGGCGAGAGCTTCTCGAAGCAAGTGGCATAGTCTAGCTCATTATATTATATACCCATAATGATTAGTGATCAACAGTGTAGAAATTAATCGAAGGGCCATGATTTTATTACCACAAAACCAAGATATACTCTTACATACAATATCACATTAGGCATAGAAAGAAAGAAACCAAAAATTAGATTTGGCAATGACTTTTTATCATGCTCAAAATACCGAAGAGATTTATCATCGTTATCTTGGTTATAAAATTTAAAATGAGCTAATCTTTTTCCTTGTCCATAGTATTAGAATTTCTATTCTAAAAATCATTCAAGAGGCAAAATATTTTTCTCTTATTCTTTATTGTACCCTTGATGTAAGCCAAAAAAAAAATTGACTTTGAAAATGCGATGTGTAAATATGTCGAGCAATAAAAAAAAAGAGAAAGAAAGAAAAAGGAAAAACAAAATGGTGCATTTCATTAAATCAAACGCACCATTTCATTAATTCAATTTTTTTTATAACAGATCAAAATAACGTCGTTTTGATTATTAAAAAAAATACATTAAAATCACAAACAGCAGCATATTTTCCCTCCCTTCTTCGTTCTCACCCCCCCCCCCCCCCCGGCCCTTCTTTTTATTTTATGTATTCTTCACTGGGCTTCCATTTTTGCTAGCCCGGCGTTGCCGCTGCTTTGCTGTTGAAAAAATGTGCTACTTCTCTACTCAGCTGACTAAGTCACTATTAGGGGCTTATTTTTTATATCCCACCTCGGCTAAAAGATTGAGGTCATTAATAGTATGGCTCAATTAAACTATTAAATCATTCTATCAATTTATTAAGATAATTCATGGAATATTTTGTCACTTTTTTTATTTTAGGGTATATTCATGAATATTTTATAATAAAAAAAAATGATATAATAGTTGAATGGTGAGAAAGTATAATAACTTTATAACAATTTTGCACAAATTTTGTGATAAAATAGTAAATTGACCAAATATTAGATAAAATCGTAATTTTCTTTAATTTCATAATGAGTTTATAATTGTTATATGACTAATTAATTACAGCTGAAAAAAAAAATATTTTATTTTTTAAGTAGACGTATTTTCATGGGTTGGAGACTTGTCATATTGAATTTATATGAGATTTAATTGACTTTAATTAATTTATGAACATTTTCTTAATTTAGATTTTCAAAAAATATTTCTGAATAAATAGTTTTAAGTTCATTGTTAACAAAAGTAATAAAATTAATTGATGTGATTTTTTTATATTTCAAAACAATGAAATTAAAGTTACAATAAAATGTAACCACCACTACTTTATGATTTCCAATCCATTTTAATCAAATAAAATTTTAATAACTTACAGGATATTCGAATTCAGAAAATTCATCAATGTAATTATACTTAAAAAAAGATGAACGTGATTATACTTCGTTTTTAATAATTTTCTAAAAATAAAATGAAGCATACATATCTTCTAGAATTACTTGTTGAAAATTGTATTTTGATTTTGACTATTTATCTTTGACCACATTCAACTACAGCCCCTATGTTAAGTTGCCATTCCACCGTAGGAAAAAGAACGCCCTGTTATGGAACTAAATTTCTTGACGGAAAAAGGTAATTATCCAAATAATATCAAAACTGGGGGCATGTCAGATTTCACTGTTTAAATAATGTTTATATATATGAATAACTGTATATAAAACTCTGAAAGCTATGGGTTGGTTTATGATAAAATATTATAAAAATAGTTAAAAGTTATTAATGCATGAGCTAAATTGGAGATTTTGATAATTTATACATCATGTGAAAATTTTTCACAACATGGAGATTTAAAAAAAAAGCTGAGTAGAAATTTTCATTGACCAATGAATATTTAAATATGTTATATTTTTCAATACGGATTGTTTTTATTATGCATTGTTTTAATTATTTTTATTTAGTATAGAGTAATAATTAAATTAGATTATAATTAGAGTGATTAATTGGTTTACTTATTGGTTTGTAATTAGTAACTTATTTTCTTTTTTAGATTAGAATTATTATTTCCTTATGAAATTTAGGTTTTCTATTCAAGCTAACTAATTTTCTCTCTATAAATAGGGATTAAACCTTATGTTAATGGTCATCTTCTAATTTCAGAATTGGTTTGATTTGCTTAAGTTCTTGTTTCCGTTCTCCGTCAGTTATGTCAAAGAATAAAAAGGTAAAAGCTAGTAAAAAGCTATTGCTCAACAAAAAGCCAACAATACTCTCGGTCTAATTCCGCCTTTATGTTTGGATGGGGTGAGGGAGGTGTAATTAATGGAACGTTAAGAGAGGGTAAGTGAGGTGAGAGAAAAGAGGGTTACATTAAAAAATTGATGGTGTTTGGAAAAAGGTGAATTAATGGAAAGGTAAGGAGAGGTAACATATATCATTGTGTTTGGATAGAAGTGAGGAAAATGTTAAATAATTAATTATAGGGCATAAATAAAATTTAAATTAAGTAGAGGTGAGCTTACACCCCAATTTGAGGGGTAAGAAAAATGAAGGTTTGAGGGGTAAGAGAGGGTAAGGCTTACCCCTCCTTACCCTTATTTACCCTTCTGTCACCTCTTTCCAAACAGGGGTAAGGGTGAACTTAACTCTCCTTACCCTTACTTACCCTTTCTTACCCTCAATCCAAACAATGGGTTATAAATTTGCAAGACCACCAAAGAGTTGACTTTGGTTGACCAAAATGGTATTCAAACAAATTTTTCCTTACCATTGAAACTAAAGAGAATAAATACAGAAATTTCTCCGAATAACGTTCTCTCCCTCACAACTCCCACCACCCTGATGTGTCTTTCCTTTTTAATCTATCCATCATTAATTACTTCTTCTTCTTTTTTAATCCTAATTAAAACTCTAATTACCTTCTCTTAATTAACCAGCCTAGCAATGGCAGCAACTCTGCTTCTTCTTCTTCCTCCTCTTTAAACCCACTTTAGCCCCCTTCTCATAACCCACAGGATGGCCTTTTCCTCTATTCCCCATCTCCGATTACTAATCGGCCTCATGTCTCTTTCCTCCATTGCTTTAGCTGCCTCCACCGCCTCCATTCCTCCCACGGCGGAATCCGTCTTAGCATTATCAGAAAACCCTCTTCTGATACCCCCACTTTCCAGGAAGCTCCAGCCTTTCGTAATGGTGAACCTTGTGTTCGCTCAAAATTATACTGTCTAAAAGCGACCCGCAAGTATACGGGGCAATTGTAGTCTATCGGTAGCAACCAAGGTCGTATTCACTCAAGGAATCGCAAATTAAAATTCACTTAAGACAAATGAAGATAAAATAATTTAAAAGAAAATAACTTGTTTATGATTTATGAAATAAAAAAACTTATACTTGAAATTAAAAATAAACGACAAAAAGCAATCAGTAATTTAAAAAGGAAATAATTCACTTTGAAATGGTGAAATGAAAATCTTAAAATGAAAATTATAAATGAATGACAACGAAAATAAAATGAGTTTGAAGCAATGTATGAAAAGTGTCTAAGGTTCGTAATCTGTGAACTAATCCTTTATGAAAATAAATTTACCAAATTAATTATTTTAAAGAACTTTGTTTCCAAAAATTCGACGATAAAAGAATTCTAATAACTTTCGTGTTCATAAAATTCCATTTACCAAAACTAAATTCCACTTAAAGTTTATATTTCTAATTCACTTTAAGTCTTAAAAGGATGTAATCCAGAAATGAAATAAACTTTCGTTATTCATTCAAATCCTAAATTGAACAAACGGTGACTAACCATTTGAACTCTAGCAAATAATCAATCCAATTAAGAAAAATAAAAATAATTAAATGGCATTAAAACTCAAGGTACATATCAAAATTCATTTCATACTACACCTTTAGACAAAGAAAATTCAGTTCATAACCAATAATTTAAATCCAAATAACTTAAGTAGTAAACTGGAAATAAATAAAGCAGTAACAATATCCAAGAAATTTAATTCACAAAACAATCCTCAAACTTAGTTTCAAACCAAACACAAAATAAAATTAACCATCAGTTTCAAATGTAAAACTCCATTCACTTATTAAGATCAAATTTCAGTTTCACCAGTGACAGAATTTACTTTAATAATTCAATCCCAATCCAATAACAATAATAGCTCAATCACAACCAAATTAATAAACAAGAACTCAATTAATTACAGGAATCTCAACCAAACAATGTAACTAA